>JAOUZG010020776.1:187874-218654 GCA_026289955.1 Argiope argentata | reverse complement strand
GAGTTCGGGCCTACCGCAATCAACACTACTAGCGCTATTCGCTAACCTTCTAAAAGCTTTAGGCTCAGACAAAACAGATTTATTACTTAATTTATCTTCATTTAAATTTTGAAGGCTTATTTATTTGTATTGAAAATTTGTCTGAATCTAAATATTCTAAAATACAGGATAATGCAATGTTCCAAGATATTGAGAGCATCAATGTTATACAATGTAAAAAGAGGAATATTTTTTTTACTAGATGTATAAGACAATTACAAAAATGAATTCTTTTCATCAGATTTGAATGAATTTATCACACCTGATGATTTAGATGCATCTATGAAAATTTAGTCCTATTCGATGATTGTATCACAGAAAAAGAAATTGAAGATTTATTTATCAAAGAAAAGAAAAAGAATGTGTCAATTATATGCTTATCGCAATCTTATTATTCAGCACCTGCCAACATTCACATGAACTGTATATATATATATATATATATATATATTAAATTTCCAACCAAGAGAAATGAAACAAATTATAAAAGAAACAGTCACATATTAATAAAGGAAAAATTTAAGCAATTGTTTATAAGCATTTTATCATTTTTACATGTTAGATTTAGTAAATCTGAAAATGAAATATAAAAACTTTACAGATCATTATATTAAGAGAGTTTTAAAAAATGCAATTTTAAGGGGAAAAATAATTATTGTGATTATAGACAAGTTATAAGAGGAATAATGAGCATAAATATCCATTAAAATGTAACAGATGTTTTCAGAAAGAGAATGATTGTGAAAATGAAATCTTTTATAATGACTGATTTAAGCTTTTAATGAAATTATAAACCATCTGTGTACTAAACATAACGGAAATATTTAAAATGTAATACAATTTTAAATAGAATAAAAAAAGAAACTTGGGGATATAAATACGGTGAAACAAGTGTCGTGATTGGTAGATATAGATTACAAATGTTACAAAAAAATATATATCGGAAGCTCGTATAAAAATAATCATTTTTAAAGAAAAACTTCAAAAGAATATAGATCTTGCAAATAACATGAAGAAATTAGTAGCATGAAAGCATGTAAAAACAGAAAACCTGAGAGATATAATCAACGTAAATATGCTAATTTTTCTGAAAAAAAATTGATTTTTCAATCTAGAATTATGCAAGAAACAAATAATCATGAAGTCAATGTGATAATAAATCATGATTTTCAAAGTAACAAAATCATTTTTAAAGATGAAAATGAGTATTGTAAATAATTATGTGACAAAATACATTTTGCTCAATATGAAATAAGATTTGATTTCCAGTTTTTAGTTAATGTTGTTATAAACACAAAATTAAGGTATTTACAATATAACGAAGAAATAAACTCATATATATGAGTATATTATTATAACTTAAGATTTGTCAGCTTTATCAATTTGATACTGATTCCTTGCAGAGGTTTTCTTAAAACATTTGGATTAATACACTTAGCTAAAGGAGTTTTCTCTCATTTGTTTAATACTAATACAAAATTATATAGATAAATATCCTGATTAGTATTATTATGGTTATGATACTATAACAAAAGAAGGGGGAATGCATTCGATATATAGTATGAAACAGTGAAAAAAAAATATTTGATTTTCAAAAAGAAATAATAAAATACTGTAATTCTGATGTTGATATTTTAAAAAGAGGTTGCTAAGAGTTGAAGAAATTATTTATATAAACAGCTGATATTGATGCTTTTAGAATATCATTTTATCAGGTATCTGTATGGCTATATATATATAATTTTTTAAAAGAGAATACAACTCCTGAAGATAGATGATATTATTTCAAAAATCAATCAATTGCTTGGTTAGATTATCTATCTAAAAACATAATATTAACAAATAACACTTATTAAATGAAGATGAGAAATAATTGAAAAGGGAAAATAAAACTTATACTGTGTTTTCATAAAATTCATCTGCTTAATATGACTTTCAAGGTTATTATTGATATGAATGTCCTAAATGTTACAAAAAATCAATATTAAATATGTAAAATGAAAAAAACAAAAAATATATAAAAACAAAGGATATACAAGAGTTGATTCAAATATAGAATAGTGATTTTAACAATGATTAAAGTCATTAAAAATATTTAAAAAATGAACAGAGATTTTATAACACTATTAAACACAGGGGATGTTTTTACGGCGATAGATGTGAACCTATAACCTTTAAATACGAAATGAAAGATAATGTATTTATAAATATATATTATACAAATATGCAGATATATAAATAAAAGATAAAGGTAGATATGCAGATGCATGTTCACTTTATCCAACTATAAATTCCTTTGATTATTATTCTACAGAACATCATGAAAAAATTACAAGTCCTAAAAAATACAATAAAAAATGGTATAGATTAATCAAATGTATAGCACTTCTACCTAAAATATTATATCGTGTTTTGGCTTAAAAAGAAGAAAAATTAATATTTAAATTGTATAAATAGTATTAAAAATTATTAAGTGTACACATCATAATACAGAAATTGAGCGGAAAAAACGAAAGAAATTTTCACAAAATAAAAAATAAGGAATGAAATCATACATATGCTGAAAGAAGTTTTACAGGAAATTGGACAGCCACTAAAGCTAAATTAGCCATTCAAAAAGGATATCGGATTTCTGAATATATATACGGAGTTTGGAATTTTAATACAAAATCTGATACACCATATTTAGAGATTATATTAAAATGTTTTAGAAAATAAAATCAGAAACAGATCATAAATGGCCTGAAAATTTGAAAACTGAAGAAGCATACAGACGATGCACAAAAAAGAAAATATAGAAAATCCAGAGAAATACTGGATTGAAATTTAAAGCTAATATTTGATTAAATTCCATAAGGGGTAAAGTGTGGACAAAGAAAAAATATGCAACAGAATGTGCAATGGAATTCAAAGATTTTATTAATTGATGTTAAATTATAATATTTAAGATTTCAAAATTATATCCATAAAAGATTATATAGAATGAATTTTCGAAAAAAGAGCAATAATCACTGATTATTTTAATACAAATACCTATATAACTGCATTTACAATTAATTCTGCTAGAATATGATAATATGAAATAATGGACAAATTAGGTCATTAAGCACTTTGTTCGGATATTGATGGCATTGCTATATCAATGATGAATTAATAGAAACAGGTATAAACAGGTTGTATATTAGGTGATTCAACAAATGAATTAGAAGATAAAAATACAATAAAAACATGTATATCTCCAACTAGTACAGACTGTACATATGCAATGAATAGCGATAAAGTTGAAGAGAAATGAAAGGATTTAAAATGAATTATGTGAGTAAACTCAGCTCTGTTTTGAAGAAGAAAAGAAAATGAAAATATTAACAGAAGAAACAGATTATGTAGATATAGTAATAAATCAGTTTCATAAACAAATAGAAATATCAAGTTAAATATGCCATTGAATACAAATTAGAGATAATTATTTGATTTTGATAAAATAAAAGTTTAGATCATTTTGATATAATGGCACTTGAATATTAATTTACATAAAGGAAATGTAATAAATACAATCTTTCAGAAATTATATGATTAAACTTGATATTTATGTAATTACATTTAGGTGAGGATTTATACAATGTTCATATTCTAATAATAGAGATTTTTATCATAATTGTTAGTTAATTTTGAACTATTTAGATATATTCGAAGTTATTACTGACTATGATAAAGCTGTGTAAAATGCAACACAACTTATCCATAATAAAGGCTTCTAAAGGCAAAAAGTTTTTCCTTTTAAAAAATAAAATGTAATTAAGCATTGAAAAAACTTATTATATTGTCTTAAGTTTTTCAAAATTAATTCTTAAAAGTGAGATGGAATATCGTTTAAATGAAATAAAACAAATAACCTCGAAAAATGGTGAAAATAAAACTGTAAACTGAAAAGGAATGAAACAATTATATTATTTTTCTTCCCGAAAGATGTAATAATAGAAAATTAGGAATAATTATAAAAGAAATTCAACAAATTATCTGAATTAAGATTTATACATAAGGGAAGGAAAGATTGTGTGGAAGGAAATGAAGTTTATTTGTTTGAATTTAGATTTTAATTCTTTGATCACATTTTTTTAATGAAAAATAAGCAATCTTCAGTATATACGAGGCATGCTTTTCTTTAAGCATTTTTCCAATGAATTTTTTTAAAACTTTAAAACATGTAAGAACTTTATTGTCTTTGAAATCTTGAACAACTCGGAAGGTTGTACTATAAGCGTATGTTCAAAAAACACTCAATTCTCCGGTATTCGTGATGAAAAATAATAATAAATAATTCATTTCGTATCATTTTTAAAACCAAAGCAGATAAAAAAGATACTTATAAAAATCATCAGAGAAAGTTTATTCGTTTTTTTTTCTCGTTTTGCTTTTAAAAAATGCTTTTCTTTTGAAACCAAAACATGAAAAATTCTTTTTAAAAGCAAAACATGGCAAAAAACGAATAAATCTTCTCCCGTGATTTTTTTATATGCGTAAATTATATATATTATATATACACGGTTTCTAAATTAATCATATCCATCTGTCATCATGTAAAACATTATGTCAAACAAATAATTTGATCATGCTTACCTCAAGGCTCCCTAGAATTCAAACCCTTACAAAAAGAGAATAGTAAACTGAGAATAATATCATCATATCATAATCTGTTAACTAACAGCCGACATATTAATTTGGATTGGTGAAAACGTAGAAAATTCAATATCTGACTAGTTTAAAAATATTGATTTTATAAAAAAGTAAAACTTTATTATAGTTTTTATGACATTTTTCATCTCTGTGTCAGCAATCACAATAATTGCTTTTCTGAAGAAAAAAAAATAGATTTCTAGGATTTATGATTTTTATCCTTAGTTAGGATATAAATAGCAATATCTCCTTTGAAAAAAAGTTTTTAAAAATTTTAAATTGTCTACCAAATACAAATAATGTTGCAAGACTGAATAGGGAAATCACATTTCTAACTATCCTATCTAGTTATTCTTTAAGTCTATAATACACTTACCAGGAGCTCCATGGCACCAATGTATAAAATCTTGGGATTCTGGTTTAGGTTTTGTCACTTCCTCTAGAGCACATGGGAAATTACCCGAAGGACGCTGCACACTCAGAAGCCAATCAATAGAACGTTTTATCAATGATTCTGCATCTGGATATCTTTGCAAAAATTTGGGAAAGCCCAACAACACTTGAAGAATGCCTGATAAGCCATGAGCCGCCCCTGTTTTCAAAAAGAATAGTACATTTTAAATGCCTTACAAGGTTTCATTCAGTTTTGCAGATATACTTAAAAATTTATATTGTTACTTAAAACCTTTTACGTCAATAAATGGGCAATATAATGATATTAAATAGTAACAGATGAGAAGATAAAATATTTATAATGGTGTCAAATAGCGGTAATATCAAGTAAATTAATATTTATGGTTATTTTGACCAATTTCAAGAGAAACCAAAAATAAACTTTTTCAGATTAAAAACAGCAACCTCGATGAAAGCATTTTTTACAAGAAATCAGTGTTTCAAAGACGACAGAAAAATAACTCACTCTGATTGAAAAAAAAAGATTAGTAAAACCTTCATGCCTGCCGTGTAAGAAAAAAGGGACAATCTCAAAGTATGCAGAACACTGCTCTACAGGTTTCATATTCTACAATTCTTTGAAGTATGGATCAATGCCCTAATACAGCTGCTTATAAGATGAATGAGACTTTAATAAAGTGAAAACTTCAATATCATAATTTTGAAAAATTAATGTTAATATGTGGCTCTGAGTGAAGAAAACAGACAGTGTAATGAAAGAAGCTTGTAGCTATTTACCCAACTACACATACAAATTTTAATTTACTTTTATTTAAACTAATTAATTCCATGCATTCATAACATTTTGGACAGGGAAAGCCTACATTTATTGCATGACACAAAATATTCCTTAGAACCATAACCATATATGAAGGGTGACAAAATATAAACAAGAATTTTTTTTAATTAACCATTAAACAGATTTCATAAGCTATTGTTTCCATTAATAGAAAAAATAGTTAAAATATAAATTATAATGCAAATAATGAAGAACAAATTTACAATACTGCAAATAATAATTAAATTAGTATTCATTACATTTTTAGAGGGCAAAATTAATAAATGAATCACAGTTATTCAATTTTTAAAAACTAAACACTACTCTTTTGTTTTGAATTGTCAATGCACAGCAAGATTACCGTATTTAATTTTCATATTAAGATGTTTCAATCCCCCAAACTGTATTTTAGATATCCTCATATAAAAAAAAGGGCGCTGCTTCATTTTGATGAAATCGATTGTGCATTTGCTTGTGAGAATTAGGAAAGTGAAATTAGAATGCTTGTAATTTAATCAGATGATGTAGATACTAATATTTGACTGCAAATGTAACCTTACTTAAATTGACAGTACTTGTGTATCAACTGGATGCCATTGGCCAAATTTAGGTTTCACCTCAAGTTATCAAGAAACATTGTCTATACACTAACCCGATATCGTTGGTGATTTTCTGGTAATAAATTCTGGCTGCAATAAAAATATTTTGTGACTAACCGCAGAAATACAGTTAATATACAAATGAGTAACAAAATAATACGAACACTTTATGAAAGAAGAGAAAAGCTTTATTAATAACGGGTTGGACCCCCTTTGACTGTATGCGACACGGGATGGCCGCATAGAGGGTATGAACAACGTCTATTGGGATATGACGTCATTATTTGCGGGGAGAGGTCTCTAATCCCGAAAATCGTAGATGGCGGAGGGAATAGAGTACGGAGTTTTGACTCCTGGTATCCCTACAAATGTTCAAATCAGGTGACTGTACGGGCCAAACAAGATGAACTACTTCCCCCCCCATGCTCTGCAAACCATTCTTGCATGATTTTAGCAGTGTGGATAGGAGCGTTGTCGTCTTGATATAATGGGCATTATCCAGGAAATACAGTCTGGACAAATGGATGAACTTGATCCCCCAGGAAATCGACATAGTGGGCAGCTGTAACCTTCCCATGCAGAGTAACAAGCGGACCAACACCACGCCAAGAAATCGCACCCCATACGATAAGGAAACCACCTCTGTGCTTCACAGTCGGCACGATGCATTCAGGATCCAATGCTTCTTTGAGCGTTCTCCACACATAAACGCGTCCGGTGGTCTGAAAAAGGATGAACGGAGATTCATCAGACCAGATGACTTCCTGTCATTGTTGTGGGGTCCAATGTCTGTGTGTTTTACCATTGGCGTTGCTGTAAAGCATGACGTTGTTACCAACGGTTTGCGAATTGCAACTCTTCCATACATGTTCGAAGCATAGAGTTCCCTTAGGACGGTTCTTGCTGAAATAGGGTTCTGCAGATGACTATTCATCTCAGACGTTATCTGGTATAACGACTGCTTGCGCTTTCGGGTCACTATGCGGGTTAAGAATCTTTTATCCCTCTCGGTAAACTTTCTTTTCCGTCTCCTGGTGTGCTTGGCAAACGCCGCAGTCCCGAATTTCGTGTATACTATCATAACGGCTGATACAGTACTTCCTGCACGTCCCAAATAATTGGCTGTTTCCGTCACCGAGTAACCAGGGCCCCACATTCCAACAAATATGCCTTTTTCGAACTCTAACAGGTCCGTCATTATTGCGCTTTTCAAAATTTGCGATAGACGCAGGCAACACCTATACATCTGTTGAACGACTGATACCTTACCTTTCAAATCCGCTAGGTGGCGGACTGCAGTGCAAAATGCTATGCGCGTTGCGCGCCTTTGAAATGGGCAATGCCTTTTCCATGGGTGTTCGTATAATTTTGTTACCCATCTGTACAAGCAGCAAAATGACCCCATTTGGGAATTTCATGTACATAATAAACAAAACAATAAATAACACAGCTTTAATTACTACAACGTCATGTTTAAAATACCGAGGGATGAATATCATATTTGAAAGAATACAAGCAAGATTTCCAGCAAACCAGCTAGTTGTTTAAAGGTGGCTAATAATTAAATACAAACAGCAAACTTAGAAGCAAAATTATTTTGCATTTATTTACCTAAATATTCAGTACCATGATAAGCATACATGAGGGGACTAGGAGATCGATGTCTCCTAGAATAGTTCACTCCTGCATGCACAATGGTTGCACATATTCTGTTAATCTTATCTTCTGGCAATATCTGACAAAGGAAATAAAATTCTTACAAAATAAAAACCACAGTAGACAATAAAATAAATGAGGGGAGATCTTAACATCAAGAAATTCAAAATTTTATGCACATGTATAAGGAAATATTTTAAAAACGGAATTGGATTTCCATAAAATATTATGTTAATTTACAGAAGTATTAATGAATAAATCTAACAAAGGGTCAGAAAAATATTTCTGTCTGTACAATATCCTTTTACATTTTCCCAGTTTCATTTAAAACTTAGTGAAACTATAAGCCTAACAATAGAATGATGTTGCAATAAGAGTTTTGCGGGGTGGGGTTGGGGGAAATTCAGGACATTTTTTAATTAAAACTCTGGAATATTTAAATATTGAAGTTCAAAATACTGTATGCAAAAAACGCAATGGGCATTTTCATTCAACCTCCAGAACTATTAACATAGTTAGTTTGTTTTTTTAGTCTGTAACTTCAATTTATCGGTTGATCACATAAAACAATTTGAAAACAGATATAACGAAGCAACACAAATGTTTTGTTGCAGTAAAAAGTTTTGGTAAATTCAACATTTTGACATAAAAGAAGTAATATATCCAAAAGTATAATTGATAGAATAAAAAATTTCAAGAACACCAAACAGAATTTATTATTTTTCTTTTATATATATATATATATATATATATATATATAGCATAAAAGTATATTTTATAATTTTTTATATAAAGGCTTATAAAGAATTTTAACAGTCATTTTTACATACATATTTTTTAATCATTCTATTTTATGCATCAACAGCATATGGATAATAAATTATTAATTTTACTTAATATTTTCAAAATAATTTCCAAATCAATTTGTCCTGAATATAGCAGAACACAGTTTTTAGTAACACAAAATGAGCATAATACCGCCATTTATTACCATAAAGTGGCTATTTGTGACCAGCACTATTTAGGACAAATAGTTTTCATGAAGGATGAAGTTGATTACCAGACTTGCCTTGACCACATAAAACACTGTGATTGGTATGTTTATAAAGAGAGAAAAAATTGCATGTGAGCCCAATGCAATTTATAATAAATAAAGTAATCACTATTTTACAAAACAAGAGTAATATTTGGTCAAGCAGAGACAAATACTAAAAACATTAAGAATAAAATTATATGTGAAAAGAATAAAACTACAAAGTATGCAAAAAATACAATTTTCAGTGAAGAACAATGCCATGCACAGTAAAGAAAATATTGAAATAGCTATGATTCTCTCAAAACATCCAAAAATACAAATTGCTTATATGAAAACATTGTGAAATTGTCACAATATTATTTAAAGCTTCAAATAATGTTTTGAAAATTGTCGACAATCTGATGAAATTTTCTTATTTTTTATTTATAAAGGAACTAATAAAAATGTTTTTGAAATACTCTTAAAGGAGTAAGGGCCTTTAAAAATGCTGAATATTTCAGAATCTTTTTATTATTATTTTTTTTACATAGCTATGCATGGTAGACATATTTATATATATCCCCTTTGAAACACAAGCTATAGTTGGAATGTAAAATTGTCTGCCAAATGATTTAATTGCTGTTTACCCTTTTTCTGTTCCGAATCTTATTTTAAGGTACAGCATAAATAATAACTTTTTAAATATTATCAAAGTCGCTGAGAATTATGACTGCTAAAATGTAATTGTAAGAAATAAACTCTGTAAAATATTTTTTTTAGGTCTTTCATATTATAAGCAATTTTTTTAACTAAAATTTTGATTTGGCAAATTTCTATCTGTATGAACTGGCATACTTTTGATTTTAAATTATAAAGCTATTGGAATTTTAAAGTTCACTTAATTCTACTACTTTTTTGTCATTTAAACTCTTCAAATTCAGATAACACATTGTCTACTCTTACTCCTAAGGAACATAATTCTGTAGGGCAATTTAAAAAAAGTAGAGTAAAATGAACTAGGTGTTAGGCTTTAATTTTGAAGTATACCTAGATAATGGTGAGCATTTTATACATTATTTTTATTAAACAGGTTACTTAACATCATAAAATATAATGGAATTCAGACTTTATGTTTTATATTTTTAAAAATTCAATTATCCTACAATTATGGTTACCTGAAAATGGAAAGACTCAATTTACAAAAATTATATTGTTTTCTCTGACCTTTTAATGAACAATAATTCAATTTAAAAACTTTAAAACCTTTTCCAAATTGTTAAAATGTAGCATAATGTCATCTTTCCTCTCTATAACAAAAAATTTTTTAAAAAAGAGAATTTTTCTCATATCATGCATATTTTATTATAATTTTCTTTGTGCTCACATAATTTATGTTTATCAATCAGACATAAATTAAAAATATGTTGTAATTTGCACCTCTGAAAAAAAAAGTTCAAGGGAATTTTGAAGAGGTGGTTTCAGGAGAGAATATCACAGTAAGTTTTTGAAACTAATTTCCCTTGCCTTAGATGAATTAGATGAATGAGAAATTCTCTTCAAAAAATGCTGTGAAAGGTTTTCAAAGTCGGAATTATACCGTCAGTAAAATTAAAGCAGAGAACTGAATGGTAATGCTTTGTCGACACCATACCTTCTTCAAATTCAAAAAGGACAGAGGAAACTCCCTTAGTTTTAAAAGGTGATAAAATTTCTGCTGATTTAAAAGCTTGTTTTATCTCTTTTGAAAACACTAAACCTGGCTCTTTTTTTTTTCTAACAGCAATGAGTCTCTTACAGCAATGAGTGAGAAAAAGAAAAAAAACTAACAAATTTCAAGGCAAAAATAAAATTTGCATGTAAAAATAGGCAAGATTCCAATTGTAGATATGGTTAAAGTTCATTTTTGTGAAGAGCATAAAATGAAAAAAGCATGGTATTCTCCCAAAACTATGATAGTAAAGAAATCTAGTACTGCAACTCGGAAGAAAGCAAAGAAAAAAATGAAGAGGTACCATAGCATTTTCTTCAGATAAAATATCATCGTTATGTATGAGTAAAATATTATGGCAACATGTTAATGAATACTTTTGTTAGATCAATTCTACAAGTAAAAGATGAATCGCATTTCTTTTCAAATCTCTTGAAATGAACCAATATCCAATACTATAGTATATCAGACTTTTATTTTTCTTGGTTTGAGTTTTTTGAAATTGAAATTTCTATGTGAATATGCTTAAGAAAAGGTTTATTGTCTATTTTTCAATTCATCTTAATGATATCATATTATTTTTATGAGTCATTTTATTTTTTCTATCTATGATCATTTTACTCCCACACCATGGGATAAAATTATCATAGTAACAAAAATATTGATAGCAAAAGTATTGATTAGTCAATTTTTCTGCTTGAAAAAGAGCAAAAAAATGTGGCAACTCTTAGATAAAACAAGATAAAATATGTCAAAAAATATATATAAATTAAACATAATTGAGGTGGTCGGGGCAAGAAAGTAATAAAAGCCAACGGTGTAATCTGTTGCTTACTAATGAAAATTACAATAATATATAAATTGTTTTGTTTGTATTGTTAGTGAGTGAAACATATGTCAAAAGTTCTGTTTTTGCCTTAGACGTTTCTAGAACTTTTTTTTAGTGGGAATAAAGTGTCAAACAGCAAGAGTCTCAGATATAACCGTGTAATACAAGAGAAAACAAATGTTAATAATAATTCAGATGATTATTATAAAAGTGAACACTTGGATTATCAACTTGCAAAAAAAAAAAAAAAAGTTTCATTTACTGAAATTGAAATGGAAGAAAATGTGACTAGGAATTATTTTCATTCAATATTATTGAAGTGATAGTAATTTTTATTTCATGCATATTATGTTCACAAGATATTTTATGCACCTGTAAATGCAGTATTGTTTAATTTTCGATATTACTATATTCAACCATTTAGAAAACCCAAAACATGTTTATGTGGCTTGGCATAATTTTGGTTTAAATAAAAGTACATCGCACATAATTTCACAATCATTGCTGTATTTGTTCTATAATATTTTATAATTTATTATAATGTTCCCAGGATATTATAATTAATTAAAAAATTTCAAATTTATTATTAGTTTTATAATTATAAACTTTTAAAATATGTAAAGTTTATAGTGAAGTCCTAACGATACATGTAGTCATTTTTAACACAACAGTACAATTAATTGTATTCTATATACTAGGAGAATTATTTTGATGTTAAATTACAAGAATTTGAGGAATATAGAATAAAAAAAGGGGGAAATGTAATTGTTTTTGAGTTGCAGAAAAATATAATGCTCTAAATAAAATTTAGAAAAATGAATTTAAAGATATTTTAAAACTTTCAGATTACATTCTACATTCTACCAATTTACAATTATTACATTCTACCAAGGATACTAAATATAAATTTGGTTCTTGATACTTAAGAAATATGAGAAACTGGGATAAAGCCATAAAATAAAACTTTGTACTTCTGACTTAAGTTACTTTTATGTATTTTCTTTTACCTTAGTTAAAGTATCATAATTTCTCTTACATAACAATCCTTTATAATAAATAATATATTTTCATAACTGCCAATATTTTGACTATAAAAAATAATAGAACTATCTCATTAACTTTGAAAAAGTCATAATGGGAAGAACAACTTGTCAAATTTCATTATTGAATATCTAACATTAGATAAATAGTGCCAAGCCACACACAATTTTCAAGGTTTGCTGATGAAGACAGCCAATTTACACAGAAAATAATAATAATAACAACACTATTGTAGTAATGCTATATTATTATTCCAAATAGGCCAAGTATTACTAAGAAACTGGCCTAATTGATTTCAATATTTGATCTAACTCTCAAATCGATATATCTAGAAGTTTAGAAATGTGGCTGGTATTCTCTTGCCCTGACCCCTTCAATTTAAGGAGTGTAACTTACCAAAGTTGAAAATAGTCACGATTATGGTCATTTTAACCCACCTTATCCTATAAAATAAATTAAATCATTTTGCAATTCAAAATTTTAAAAAAAGAAGGAAAAAACAAAATTTATCAACACAGAATAAATCATAAATGAAATTTATCAGAGAATATGAATTACTCCTGAGCAAGTTTATGAACTGAGGAAATGTTAGAGAAATTAAAATTACGATAATATGAATAAGGAAAACAAAGGAAAAATAATATTGCTTTTAAATGTGTCCCCCCCTTACCAAAATATCGAATACAAATCAAAAGAATAACTGATAACTCAACATACATTCAAAATCTTATAGTGACACAGATGTTTTTTTCATGGCTCGTAATCTTATAATGAGTCAACACTAAAATGAAGACCCAAACTTCATATAATTTCCAGCTGAATTTGAACCTTGTACATGTTGAGAAAGAATAATTAGCCAGATGACATCATGACTTCAAAACTGGATACTTATCCTATGAATCAAATTGATCAGCCCTGTGGAGATAGTTTGTGTATTTTTTCATTGGATTGGACCCGGAGTTTCCTACAACTTTCTGTAGCATTTGAACCTTGCGCATATTGAGCATGAATCATCCGCCAGATGGCAATGTGTGACTTCAAAATCAGATGCTCTACATATTGAATCCAATTGATCAACCCTGTGAAGATAATTTATATATTTTTTCACTAAATTCAAAATTTGGTTCTTTGCCAAATCAAGATCTGCTAGGCAGAAGGTCCAGCAGATCTACATAATCATCCATGGACTAAATTTGAAAATGCCCATGAAATTCATCCATGGAAATATTCAAATCTTTGAACTCATTACATAGACAACTAAATAAAACTCAATGAATAAAAATATTCTGCCCATTCTAGTTTAAAATTTGAGATAAATGAATAAAGAGAAAAGTTTAAAATTTAAGATAAATAAACATCTAAAAATTTTTGGAAAAGATAACAATCAGAAATTTGGATGAAGAAACTTTAGTTTTATTTCTAAATATTTTTGGCAGAAAAGCTATTGATATATAAAACTTTCAAAATTAAGAAATATAAGCAATATTCTTTTAAATGACAATTGTTTGTTCACTTTAATGATGCAAAGGAAAATACAAGTAAAAAAATCTTTGAAAACAAAAGAAGTAAAGATACATTTTCCTATACTGAATTTTAAAATTGGGGTTTTCAGATACATTGAATCATTATTATGACAAACTATGCACCAAATTTTTTCATTGCTGTTAGAGGTATAGATTTACTTAAACACAGTATACACACACTGCATGGAAACAAACACTCTCTTTGAAGAACAGATAAAATATTTTCCAACTTACCTCAGATCCAAACACCTTTTGTAGAAAGAGAATTCCAGTTAAATAGCCAGCTCTTCCTGCCAAAACTTCATATAAACCGCAGCCCAAAAAATCTGGACGCTGACATCCATCAGCGAAAGAAACATATTTTCCAAGAAAATATCTACTTTCTCTCTCCTTCCCAAGAGTTCTATACACAGCTGCCGCAAGAGCATAAGTTCCACAACCCCCAAATATAAAAGCTGCTCTTGAGGTAATAATATTAGGAGTTTCTGCAACTGTTAGCGCATACTGCAAGTAATATTGACTCCGTTCCAAGAAATCATCTCTCAATTCAGCAAACTCTGGATGCTCAGCCAAATAATAGCACATGTAACTAACACCTGCTAAACCAATATAAAGTCCACCCTCAGCATCCTCAGATGAAATAGTCTGCTCATCAAAAATTTGCTGAAGATATGAATAACAGAGGTTCTTGATGTCAGCTTTCGGAACTTCAAAATATTTTCCAGTAGAATCAGCCATATCATTGACAAAATAGCGTCTTCCAGCCATGATTCAAATTTAGGGAAACAACAGTCTAATATCTCTGTTGAACGACCTTAATGAGGTTGAGGAGATCCTAAGAAGAAGTGTGTTGAATATAATATATCATTTATAAATATATATTTTCACAGCAAACTGTTTAAAATATATTCTGTATTAAACTATTCTTTATTAAAAATACCCTGTACTTATTATTCTGTATTAAACATAAATAAAAATGGCACGCCTTGTAATATTATAGACTAAAACATTCCCAAAATAGAAGAAAATAAAGAAAACTGCCTTATTCCTTAAATACTAAAATAAATGAGTAAAGGATACAAAATTTTGGTGGGTGAAAGAGGAAGAGAAATTTCTATATAATATTGTTACATTAATTCCCAATAGCAAAACCCACAAGTAACAGTAAAGTACATATTACATCAATAATATATCAATAGTGAATTCACTGTTTGACACAAAAATAAATCTCTAAACTGTTTTCCTTTTTCCCAATTCTGACAAATTTAAAATGAAAACCTTTAATTTATAAACATTTTATCAAAACTGAGAGAAGATATAATTATAGATATTCATATTATACATCTTAAAACAATATAATTACATTAGTTTAAAATGTCACCGAAATCCTTCATAAAAGGACTTCCAGGATATATATATGTATATATAATTAATTTCAATTGAAAGTGTAATGAAATTCGAACTGCATATTTTTAACATACTTACCGGAATTCTTTAGAAGACAGTTTTGTTTTGCGTTTCTTGAAATTATATCCATCGATACTTAATAGAGTTACCTGATCTTGAGCTTCAGCATAAATTGCGTGGGATGAACAAAGAGAAGAGAAAGCCTGTTATCACTTGGATGCCGAAAGGTTACAGTTAATGGATGTCAAAATACGTGAGAGTTTGAATGATGATGCTTGAATGATATTTGTTTACTATAGCTGGAGACAAAATAAATCCAATGCAAGACAAAAGTCTAAGGAAGCACTAACGATCGCTGATCTTTCATATTACGCTTCAACTGTAAGGTAAAGATCGACCGGTTCACAAAACCGGTTGCTTTACAGCTGATCAATCGATCAATGATCACCTAATGGTCGTCAACAACCGATCATAGGTATGCATAAAAGTTCGTGACACGATCAAGCAACAAGCCGGCTTTCTTGCATTTTCGTCCCCATAGTGGATATTCATTGGTCCAAATGTGTCACATGATTTCGAGGTGAAAGTTGGCGCCTTTTGTGTTTTTGCTATAGCATGCTTTAGTGATGAATCGGAGGCGTTCACTTAGTGAATTCGGAACTTTGATTCCGTGTCCAGCTACGGTTTCGGGATCAGGAATCTTTCCGATGCATGCATTCGAAACTTAAATAGAATTATTTTTCAAATTTAGTTTAATAATATTTTTATATCAAAATTTTAATAATTATTTAATGAATAATCTAATAAAATATAATCAATAATAATTCAATTTCATAATATTTATAATATTAATAATTCTATTAATTAGTTGCACGAGTTAAAATTAATAAAAATAATATTAATTAAAAATTTCTTAAAAATAAATAATAGTCCACTCTTCCTTTGATTCTTATTATGCTATTTGACGCAGGTTTGCGCATTTCAACATGGAAACGAGACTTTTTTATAATGTATTGTATGGTTTTAAACATAATCTTTCTATGAATTTCTTTTTATTTTCTGGAGACAATTTATTCATGGTAGCGTTCAGCTTTGAAATCGCACTTCAAATTTCTAATCAATTTGATTCAATTCACACAAATTTCTAATATTATATGATTATTTCCATATTCTTCAAAACGCTTCATTCAAAGCTAAGAAATTTAAATAATTGCATGCAATTATTGGGGTAAACTACCAATAATCAATTAATTTGTTAATAATTAGTTGTAATTTATTAACTTGTTAAGAATTATATTAATAAAGAAACTGTTCTTAGTGTTTTGCCGACTAATTTAAATGTCAATAAAGTGTATCAAAATATAGAATGTCTTAACATTTCATGCTTTAGCCAGGCATGGCATAGTTAGAGTGTACCAAATATCCATATTTTATAGTCACAGGTTCAATTCTTCCTGGTTCAGCTTATGTTACCGTTTTACTTTTATCCTTGTCAACTGGATAGTTAATCTTTTCATATATTTAACTTTTGGATAATCTTCTTAAAATGTTGTCAAAAAACACCTTTCATTTAGTTTTTCCTCTTGTTTCCAAATCCAGAATATTATTAGAAAAACTATAAAATTCCTATACTAAAGTAGTTCCCTACTCTTAATACATATTCGAAAGTGAAAAATATAAATACTAGCTTCATTATATCCCACAGAAGAAATATTAAATGGAGCAAAGTAAGGAATACCTGCAAATAAGATTTCATAATAATCTACAGTGCCAATATTTAACGCTAACCATTAATTCTTTGCCAAAACCTTTATGTACAAACAAAAATTTCTTAATAATTTCTAAAAATTATTACCTGCTTGTTGGTATATTTTAAATTATTATATCAAAATATTTTATAATTTTAAAAATACGGACTCAATATTTTACCTAAGTATATTAATATTAATTTTATTTCATTAAGTTTATTAATTTAATTCATCCGGACTATAATTTTTTTGTTTAATCAAGAATCTAACGAAAGAAAGATATTTTAAGCTCGTAATTTCAGCTTAAAATAAAAAATTAAAAAAAGGTTATTTTGCAGAATGCTTTTATCTCATTAAAACGTAGTAAATGTCAAAGTAGTCTTTTTTAAAAAAAATTTTAAGACTTTTCGACTGTATTTTTTTCTTTCTTCAACACGTCACGACTTTTATTGTTCGGTTTAATGATGAGAGAGAATTTTGATTATTCCACTTGACATCCCCCAAAAGTACCTCAAAAATGAGGATGAGAAGATTCTGGCATTTTGATTGGTTCTTATCATCTTGGTGGATACAGAAATAATATGAGATTGGCAACCCCCTATCGATGATGGGGCTTATTTCCTGAGGGAAGGGTTGTGCCACTACTGGTGACGGTCTTTGGGATTCAATCATAATTTCCGTCGACGCTGTAGCTTTGTTCCTATCGTACTGACTAATGTGGCGAATAGCCTTTCGTGGTTATTCCCCTTAATATTTTTGTACAAAAATGAACAAGAATTAAAATTGTGATCTGATGAATGAAACTAGAGTTAGAAGCAATCTTGAAATTAGAATAATCCTTTACATGAACATTAATTAAATTTTAAAATATCCTTTGAAAAATTATTCAATTATTTCAAGTTCTATCAAATTTGTAATTATGATACTCAACCAGATGTAAGACTTTGAAATAACGCCACTTGATCTGCTACAAATGATTAACAGAATTTTAAACAAGTAGAATCAAAATATTTTGTAACAAATCGAAGTTTTTTTCTTCGGATAGAAAATAAGAATTCATTTCATCGAATATATTACATGTTTGGAATTGTGATAATTCCAATCTAAAGAGGAAAAATTATTTCGAACAATTTGAGAAACAAGAATTAAATAAGAGTTGTATCAGCGAAAAGTTTTACAACCATATGTAGTTGGGAAGTCTTTCCAGATAACGCAATGAATGATAAGACACTTTTTATGGTGTTGTACGAGATGAATTTGTGTAAGAAATTGTGATATTTACAATTCCCAAAGGTAATGGTGAGGTAGAGTGAGAGGACAATCAAAATAAAGGCAAAAAAACAAAGAAAATAATGCTCAAAGCAATTCCTGAAATTTTCTGTTTTCTCTTTCACCCAAGTATAATGAACAATCTATAACCAAATTTATATTACTTGTATTGAAATTTTAAGAAAAAAATTCTATTTATGTTTTTAGAAATAATTCCTGGGCTGGTCAGGCACAAACAGGTTCTTGTGCAAAATAGACTTTTGAGGCCTTGAAACGAATTTCCGATGACAAAATAATGATTTATTGTAATTTTTATTTATTTATTGCATTGCACAAATTGATGTAGTAAGGTAAGGATATTAGAGAATTATAAATAAATATTTTTTTTTCAAATTCACGTTTCGGTTATACATATTAACCAATTAAAAGATGAAATATTTTTTTATAAATTTATACAACGCTACGTGGTGTGCAACTTATTGGAATAAAGTTAGAATATACTAATGTTGCTAATGTTTTCTTGTTAATTTGTATAGCAAATTTCTTGGTAATATTATCATACTTTGTGAGATTTTTTTAATTTATTTGGATTCATTTATTCAAATTAGTAACAAGTTAATAGCTCTTGAAAAATTCTGAAGTACAAGTAAGCTTTTAATTATCAAATTCAAGTAAGCTTTTAATTATCTTCAATCATGAGAATGAATTTTTTGCAAATACGACGGTTATCGGCAAGATTAATATAATTTTTAGTAAAATTTAGTTATAGCTAAAATATTTTTTAAAATAAATATTGTTATTTTACTATCCTAAAACACAAAACGCAAAGAGAAATTTTGATTTCATTAAATAAATGAATGCAGTCATTATCGACTTCAAAAAACACATTTATATCTTTATAACATTGAAGCAGATAGTCTTCAATCAATATGTAGATATTATTCGAATTATATCAAAAATTCGAAAACCATATGGAATCTCATGTTTATGACGAATTTTGAATCTTTTCTCTCTCAATAAAAAATGGGACTTTTATATTGAATCCTAAAATATTTTTGATTAGTGAAACCAACTTCAGTTGATCATTTCTCTCCCCCCCCTTTTTCCTCCAAATCTTTTATTTTCAAATTCATCGATAACTCTCAACTCTGAGGGTTTTTTTTCTTTGAAGCTATAAAAATGAATATACTAAATTCGCCATACTTTTCAAAAAAAATCTAATATTCTTTTCTAAATTTTCTTTTCTAATTAAATTCATTCCATTTTCAGGATTAGTGGGATAAATTTCAACTTTTCATATTAGAGTTGTATTTCTGAGTCGATTATAAATTATTTTTTGAATATTTTCTCTCGTGGAAGTTAGACATGTTCATAGAATTAGAGCTCTAAATAAATCTTTAGTTTTTAATTTTTTTTCGCATAGTCATAGTTTTCTCATTAGATAATGTAAAATTCGTATTAAAAATAAAGATCATTGCAAGTTTATGCTTTTTCTCTTCTTGGAATTAAAGCAGTAGTAACAAATTGCTATTTCGAATATTCTTTCAAAGTATTAAATTTTATACAATTTTAAAATTAAATTCCTTGGATTGAATCCTCTACTTTTGAGATAATGCAGTGTCCAGTGTAAACATGTTCTTGAGATAACCTTGAAAATGGCAATATTAAGTGCTACTTCTCATTCTGTATTATAAATACGGGTTCCTGATTCATATTGTTAAAATAGGTAAAAATAAACAAATATATTTTTAAAAGGCCTTATTATCTTCTATAACTAAAGTTAAGTTCAAAGTTTTCGATAAATGATGTTGCATTTAAATGCAAATTATATCTTATAGGGAGGAAAATTAACATAAGATAGCAATTATAAAATCTCATATTATTGTTTAGTTAATCTCACTTTTATTTATCCTTGAACTACAAATTTTTAAAAACAAAACTGGTAATTTTAATCAGTGATTAGTCGGCAAAAACGAAACATGAACTGATGCCATGATTTCAAACTTTCCTGCCACACCAATGGGAAAATGTTTAATGGTCAAATATTTTTAGTATATTTCTGAAAATTTAATAATTGATTTTATAGAAGTCACTCATTAATATCAAAGAATACATCTTTAATCAAGGAGGAAAAGCAAATATACGAATAGATAAACAGTTTTTCTCTCTTTCTTTTTTCTTCTTCTTTTTTTCTTTACGTAAAACTTCTGAATGTGTAGTAAGATTTGAACAAGCAGAATACAAATTACACAAATAGAGCCAGTGTTGTTGTATAACAGAAAAGGTTTATATTAAAGTGTCAGTTGCTTAATTTTGAAAGAAAGATCTGTATTCAGTTAATAACTGGGATCGTTTTAATACTTTTTGTGAATGTTTGGTATAAAGTAGAGTAGCCGAGATGATGAATAGTAAGCCTGTAAACTATAATAAAAATTCTTCTTAACCAAGATACATGGATTTCACTAATGAGTAAAATTTATAAATTTGTTAGTAGAATATTGAGTATGTATTGTTGTGTAAAAAATTACTGAACTATTTCCAAGCAAATTAATAACATAAATTATATGAAAAGATCTTTGACATTTTCAGCTTTTGACAAAAATCTAAAACGTGTGTAACTTCCCTAAAGATACCTCATATTTATTTTATATACCTGATACATATTTTTAAATTAAGAAACTTATAGCTAGGATTATATTTTAATACTTACGTTGTGCATTCTGAAATGTCACTTTTATTTACAAGGATTTCAATTATTTTGATAACTACTTGCATTCTCAAAACTAATACTCATTACCATTTCAAGTGTCAAACAAATTTAATAATATTTTAACGTATTTCTTGATTACATCTTAACTTACAATTTATATAATTTTTTTCTTCCCTTGAAAATCGATCCCTGGACCTTTAGAGCATGCAAGCGGTGCCTGAGCTTCTGAGTCAGCGAAACTTTGACATTTAAAAGTCAATTTTGGTAATTGCGTATTTGGCTTGATAGGAATATCGTGCACTTGTATATTTAAATTTGGATGGTTATGTAATTAAAAAAATTTCGACATTTTTTAAGTAAGAACATGATTTTGAGTCAAAAAGGAAGCTATTTACCCTCTAGCTAAAATTTGCTGATGGAATAAATCATGGTTTAGTTTAGTTATATTAACATCCCATTTTAAAGCAACACTAGGACTATTTTGGGACAAACCTCGTAATTTAGAACCTTTGTCAGATAACGACGATGACACCTGAGTTGGCACCCTCATCTGCACTCCACGGATTTAACGTGCACCAGAACCGCTTACGCTGCGGTTCTTCGGTAGAATCAGGTCTGGAACCTGAAAGCCTCCGGTTCCGAAGCCGAGAACTTATCATCCAGCCACCATGGCCACAGGAATAAATTATGGAAATCAAATTCAAAATAACGGCTTTTACATATGTGTATCTTTTTTTTTTTTCACAATTCTTTGCCACTTTTTTACTCCAAAAAAAATTAAAATTTCAATATTAAGAAAAAGCTAAAATAAAATTCAGCTGTAAAACAAGTGTGGTTCACAAAGGCTAAGTAGTTAGCTTAAATATAATAAATTCAGCATATTCTATTTATTATAGTAGTTGGCTGTAGAATTTTTCAAAAACAATTTTTTTGTTTATCTATACGTAATTATTGTTTTTACTTTAATTTCCTTTGTTTACTTTTTCTCTATCTTCTAAAATTAATCTATCTCAATTTAAATGAATAATGGGCTATTTAGGGCATTCTATTAAAAAAAGATGTTTTTAAAGCAGTTTCAAAGGATCATAAAACTGATAATAAGAAACATAAACATAATCGTACAGTATCTCGAATACTATATACAGGTTGTTTGATCAATTTGTATAAAGCATATAAAGATGAGTAATAAACTGTTATATCGTATTGTTAATTACATAATTTACAGTCCTATCATCAAAATATTTATAAAAGTAGAATCAACGAATTTAGTTTTCACAGTATTATACAACGTTGTTTAATAAAAAAAATGTTAATATTATTTTATCAATATATTGCAATATTATATAGTATTCAGCTTTTAATGAAATATCGCTCCAGTTAATTTTTTGGAATAAAATTTCGAATTAAATTACTAAGCCATAATCGATATTTTTATTTTAGAATTTTGTGTGTGTCAACATTTTAAAGAATTTCAATGTTTTTTTATAATATTTTAACGGTATTTGGTATCCCTCTGTCCACAATATTTTAGTTCCTTAGAATATTTTGGTTCCTAACAATATTTTTGTGTTATCTGGGATAGCATGAGTGCATTTCGCCTGTAAATCCACTATATAAAGGAAAATTTTTGATCCAAGATCAACATGTGCTTCTTCTCTTTAAATAATACTCGAAATTCACTCCTAATAATGAAATCATCTTATTTAAAAGAGTCTTTAGATCAATTTTAACGCCTCCTAGTATAACAAAATAGCACCTGGAAATACTGTTTACGGTATTTTCATGATATTGCCCAGGTTTCAAATATTGTAGTTTAGGGTCTCGCTAAACTCATTAATAAAAAGACAAATCAACTCTCGCAAAATAGAATAAATAGCAACTGGAAATATTGTTTACGATATCTTCATGATATTGCCCAGGTATCAAATAACATCGTGGAGATATCACACAATATCTTGTGCTAATAGGGTTTGCACTTGCAATTTGGGGTCTCGCTATACTCATTAATAAAAAGACAAATCAACTCTCGCAATATAGAATAAATAGCACCTCGAAATATTGTTTACGATATCTTCATGATATTGCTCAGGTTTCAAATAACATCGTGGAGATATCACACAATATCTTGTGCTAATAGGGTTCGCACTTGCAGTTTGGAGTCTCGCTATACTCATTAATAAAAGGACAAATCAACTCTCGCAAAACAGAATATAAAGGATAGTCCTTTTATTTCATGGGTCATCAGAATGATTTTATCCTTTCAGACCTCAGATTTCAATATATCGAATATCGAAGCAATATTAGTTGAAATGAGGAAAATACAATAAAACAAAATGTTTGATATTGAATTTTCATCTTTCAGTAATAAGTACATACATTTATATTTGTTTTTTAAATCGGGAATGGAATTCAGTCATTCATTTAGCAATTAAAACAATTTTAAAAGTTGATGAGTTCTGTCCAAAAAGAGAGGTAGGCAAGACAAAAACCGAATTCTAAATTCGATATTTAAAATAAAAATCTACGACTAAAACAAAAAGTCACAGCGTTCGTCCGAAATTTCTACCAGTTTTGTTTTTTTACATAAAATTCATTAGATTGCAATGGGTTTAACAGGTTTATAATATATTTTTAAATTATTTGAAAAGGAAATACTAAATTAAATTTTTAAAAAGTATATTTTTATTATTTCTTGAAAAAAATTTTCACATCATAAAGTCGGGTTTTTCAAATGAGATATAGTGATGTTTTTCCGCTTAAAAAAGATATTTTGTTACCTGCTCCAGTTTAAAGAAATTTTCACTAAAAAAACATGCATTTTCCGTAGTATACCTAAATTATCAAAGTTACAAATACAATGATTAAATCTTCCAAAAATTAGAATGTTTTAAATTATTAGAAGGATGTCAAAATGTGATTAAGAATTATCACTCATTTCTATAATAAAGGCACTATATTTTCTGCTTGTTTGCAGCCTTTGTAAACAAAGTTACATTATTGATCTTCTTCAAGTTACTCATATAATATACAACAAATATTTTCTATAAAATTATGACATTTACGGGAATTGTCACTTTGTTTTGAATTTTGATTTACTACTATCTGAAATGTGATGCTTGAAAACTGATGCTTAGATATCAATTAGAAATTCACCATCATCTATCTTTCAAATTTAAATACGCAATTTTACGTCATCAATTTTTCTTATTATAAATGAGTCTTGATTTATATAGTAACTGAAAACTATTACTTTTATTATATTGTCCCTTATTTTTAAAGTTCAACTGAATATTTTTCCTGTATCAAACGAATTTTTTGCTATTCTTAATAATTTATATCACATTATCAGGAAATTCCTATAAGTATTAGATTTTTAAGAAAATAAATTAAAATTTATATCCTAAATAATTATCAATATCAACGTTAAGACAATTACAAATGAGATTTTTTAAACCACTTTCTTATTACTAAAGAAGTGAAAATTGAATTTAAAAATTTGAGTCATCAATAGAGCTTTATTAAATAATTTATTTCTCTAGTTTAGAGCCCTCGTCCAGTTTAGATCCTTGATGAGATCTAGTTGCATCCTCTGTAATTCAACAAAGCATTTATAATTTGGGGAAAAACACTTTTATTGATGGTTTTCTCGAACCGTGTATTCTAGCTGAAATATAACCTGAAGCTCAAAATTATTTCTTTCCAATTATATAATCAATTACAGTTCTGAAAATAGTCATTCGAAACCAATGAAACAAGGTGTTGACTTCAATCTTAATTCGTTATAGCTAATTTTTAAACCATTAGAGACAAGTATATATCTTTAAATGCCGGTATCCTGGCATAGGGGTAGCCCGAGAGCTGGGCGTCCTAGGTCCGAGTCCCAGTTCGGGCATGATTGTTCTTCTGTGTTCTATCTGTAAGATGCAAGAATGTGCCCCTCTGTGAAAAGGGGCTATGCAAGTGATGTGATGAGTGAGTAGCTAAGTCGTACTCTTGGATCTAATTGGCACTACTTCAAGAACAAGAGACGTCCATTCGACTTAAAATCGCTCACGGCCGTCAGAGGCGCTTGTCCATGGTAAGTGCCATTATAAACAAGAACATATATTTTTAATCAGGAAAATGTTCGACATGAAGAAAAAGAGTTATATTTTATTTTGTCTCAGTCAGTAAATGCAATAATGAAAAATTAATAAGCAAACAATTTGACACAATATTTTTCTTCGGTTGATCACATTTATTGAAATATTTTTGATGCGAAAGAAAATTTGCACTTTTCCACGATTAAAACCGACTAAGTAAGAAAATTGATTAATTTCTGAAAATATTGGCGAAAAATAAACTTATCAATGAACATTCGAACTAATTGGAAACGGCAAATATATCTTATTGCTGAACATTATAGGAAAAATGTCTTAAAAGGTTCACTGGAAAGTATATTACCACTGAATTTCAGGTAAATTAAAATAATTTGACAGCACTTTTTAGCATAAAATAGTGAGTTTTCTGATAACTGAAAATAAATGTTTATTTAAACTAAATTAAAAAATGTTTATTTAATCTAAAATTTAAAAACGATGAAACAGTCTCATTTGGTAGCTACAAAATCCTCGAAATGTAGTGACACAAAATTATAAGGACAGATGATTTTTTTAAAAATAACAGTTTTAAAAGATGTTGCAATAATCCTGAACAATAATGATAATAATAAGGAATCAGAATATTAGTGCAATAAAGCAAAGAAATATTATATAAGGTTTACGGAAATTTTCGTTAAATTCTTCGTATTTATTATTTTTATTGCAGTTAAGTTTTGTATATATGCTTATTCTTGTTTATTTGATTTGTTTCGATGTATCAAAGTTCTAAACAACTTCAAAAACACATTTCAGAGAATGATGAAATTTTTAAAATATATTAATCTACCTTCAAAACAATCTTAATAATGGGGAAAGATTTTTTAGATGTCTTTCCGCGTGAAATATGATTTATTCAAAGGGTTCTTAAAATTTGTCTCTCACTTTCGTTTTTAAAGGGAAACATATTTTTGTAGCAGAAAAGCAGAATTTTGTTAAATAGAACAATTTATCTAGACTCCATTTTGAGATATATATATATATATATATATATATATATATATGGAAATTTTAACGAAAACAATTACAAAAAGAACACTACGAAAAACATTTTTTACCCAATTTTAGTGAAATAAATAAAAGCAATAGACTTAAATCACCATTTTTAATCCCAAATATTTAAATATCGGAAAGATTAGGGATAAGCCTCAATGGCGGCTACTGGAAGGGAAGCATCCCCAAGCAGTTGGATTAAAAATTCTAATTAGCCAAGTTATCAAATAAATAAATTTATGAAATGATGTTTCTATGATATAAAGTTGTAAAATTTTAAGAACTATACTTTGCTTTTACAATGAATTATTTAAGTCCTCATAAAATATATTAATGTAAAATTAATTACTTATTTATATTATTTTAGAATACTGATTATTCATTCCACTAATTAAGTAATATTACACTTTAAAAGTCAGAATATAACATTAAAATAATAGTTTTTAATATTGTATTTGCTTATCAGTTTCGTAAAATCTCTTATAATAATTAAATGATTTTATTTGCTTGTAAGAAAAAAAAATTAACAAATAATTATGATTGATTTTTCAAGAATTTTATTACTTTAGTCAATTTCTTCCCCCATGATATACATATGAAAAGTAAATAAATAAAAATAGGCAATTTTTCGTAAGCATAAGTACACCGGAAAAATAACATACAATACAAAAACAAAACCATTTCCCCAAAATTACTATAATAAAAGAGAAAATAAAAAGCAAGCATAGACATGGGGATTAAGCTTAAAATATATTGAAATTTGAAATTAAATTAACCATTATTAAAAAAAAAGACCTCTTAATGCGAACTTCCTGGATCCAGAAGATGCTTAAATCTTCTACTGCTAAAGAAAAAAAAAATACTTGTATTTTTTTATATCACTTCTTTCTTGAGGTTATGAATCAAAGTCATTATTAAATACTTATTTCGAAAAGGAAAAAAAAGTGTTGTAATTGAAAATCGCCATTTTAATTTACCTTAGAAATTGAACAATGCGCTGGGTGGGAATTGAAATCGTATTCTTCCATGCATTTTATAGATATATGAACTAAATTCAAAATATATTTTATAAAAAGTTACTTTTTCAGTAATACTATTAACATAAGTAATATAGTCTTAAAAATAACATGCAAATATCTTCCTTACGAACCTCGTTTTCTGTTAATTTGAAAATTTTCAATAAAAGCATAACTGCTCAATTAGAACAAAAGGCCAAAGAGCATTTTTACAATACCTTCTAGATTATTATTCGACATTCTAAACACTGAACAACACGTAGAGATATCTCACAATAACTTGCAGGGTCAATGTTTAGGCTTAAAAAGAATGGAAGAGAATATTAGTTGAACCCTAAGTAGTTATGCTGAAGTATTTACTTTAATAATCCATTGTGTTAAGCTAACTTTTGAAAATCAGGGTAATTTATTTGATAAGTGCACCGTCAAAGTCTCACTCAGTAATATATATTTTAATATTGCCCAGATCTTTTTATAAATATTTAAAAAAATTAAAAAATTGAATTTTTAAATTTTTTAAGTTAATTAATTAAAGGCTTCTATAATGTTTCAGACATGAGGCTAGTATGTAAAACTTATGAAAAATGGAATGTATTCAAGTCATCTTTTTGTGAATCCCAAGTTTTTACTTAGAATCAGGGCCCGGCTTAGCCAAGTTGGGCCCCGAGGCAAAAACTTTTTTGGGCCCCCTCTGCTTTACTATTTTAGTAATGAAGAACATTAATTAAAGAAGGAAACGTTAAATAAAATTTCTACACAATTTGATGACCCCCACTTATGTGGGGGCCCGGGGAAGCTTCCCCGTATGCAACTGCCTTAGTCAGGCTTTGCTTAGAATGTTTGAGGCCGGATCTGATAATTATGAATTTCTTCACTACAACCAACGGAACAGGACAGAAATTTATGCTTTATCCATTTTGCTTTGCTTTTTTCCCCCAGAAGTTCAGGTTGAATTACGTAGTTAAAAATTTGCAGCTGAAAAAAACAAGCAAAAAAAAAATGCAGAAAGGAAAATTTTTGGTTATTTGTTTTCATTTGGTTTTTAAAAGTCTCGCTGGATTTTAAGAATAATTCTTTGATTTAAGCAAAATTCTTTGTTTTGGTTGAAGCTAAATCTAACAAAAAGTAAAATTTTGTTCTAAATATTTTGATTGTAGAATATGGAACGACACTAATTTTTTCCCATAACACATCATTCAATCAATGAGTTTTCTCTCTCTCTCTCAAACAATTTTACTAAGTCACAAGAATGTGAGAGAAGAAAATACACGCTGTCGGAATGAAATTCAAAGTTTATTGATTATCCATCATCATTAATAGCCAATAATCTATTATTTACTATTCAAACAATAATTTATTATTTGTTAAATCATCAGTGTTTGTTTTATATTGAATATCTTCTTTCAAAGTGAAAACGAGAAAGAATTAACTGCTGAACTCCTTCAAAATTTAGAAATCTTTATACCTTTAGAACAATTTGTCTTAGAACAACAAAAGTTGATTGAATAATACGATTCTGGAAAGTTGTCAAAACAAACAATCCATCCCCCCTCCGCTATTTCTACATAAAGATTGGATAACAGCATGTTCAAAAATTTTGTATAATATTTGTAATCGTATTGTATTTTATAATTCAAGAACTGCTTACATACATTAAAGAAAAAATATTGAATGCTTGTCATTACTCCACTGAAAGAGTTTTTAAATGAGAACAGAATTAAATATTGAGCGCTAATTTGATTATAACACTGGGTCACCATAGGTGAAAGAACTTTCATTCCTACCATTTTTTACATGAAAATCGCGTGTTACATAAATAAATTGACTTAAAAATATTTATTTTAACTGAAAATTTTAAAAAATATAAAAACGGAACGAGTCTTATTCTTCCAAAAGTTTCCAAAAACTACGATAGTTTTACACCCGCCGCTATGCAACAGCGCCCTCTAATGCCACCTGTTGAAGTCGTACGTATACGTTGAAAACTTCTTTGTGTTGTGCGATCGACCTGATTCGATGAATGAAATCTACCTGACAGGTACAGACGCACCTGGTCGCCAGGTAAAACTTACTGACTGCTGTAGGTGTAATCTGGACATTTTATTTGTGTGTCGATATTTGAATTTATTGTTGTCGTTTGTTTTCTTTCGGTTATGGATGCTCACTGTCAAAGTAAAATCTCAAGATCGTAGTCATATCTTGGTTCTCTGTTTTACGATGTGATCGGAGTTTTAGTTTATTGAATTAAAAGAACACACCGGTAAGTTGACGTTGCAGTTCTCTGTCAGTTTTGTAAATGTGTATACGTGTTTTTTTGGGAAATGTTGCCGGCATTCTATGAAGACAACATGACAAAACTTAATATCGTATATTTGTTTTAATGTATTATTGTTTTAAAATGTCTTTAACCTGTTGTGATTTTCCATCGGTATTTTTATGTTTTAAGTAAATATATTTAAAATGTAGGTATGGAAATATGCAAGCAAACGGATTACTAAAAAAAAATAGAATTATATTCGAATTGATTTAATGTGTTGTGTGTAAATATTCGTACCTCAGACTTGTATTTTTCTATAGTTTGCCCTTTTTTTCTGTTGATATACAGCAGGATTATAAAAAAAATATTATACCTATGAGTTATATAATATAGAAAATGTTTTTTTTCTTTTTTTAATTTTTTTATCTGTAAAAGAAGGTGGTAGTCATTTAAAATTTACATAAACTTTATAGATAGTTGTATTAAAAGGCAAAAACTAATTTTTTTATTTCTGTTATTTGTTATTAATTAAATTTATCTATATTTATGCATGATATGTTCAAAATATTTTTGCTTGTTACATTATTTATGCTACTTGATTAACTTCATTAATTTTTATTTATTCTCTATAATTGTAATTTAAACAAGATAAATTTTTCATAAGAAAATATATTTAAAATGAATTATTTAGAATCCAACTCAGACTGGAGTGTTTTTTTTTTAAATAAAAATTAATCATGCTAATCTTTTTCTCAAACTAGATAATATGTACAGTATATATTTTTTTAAGTAAATAAAAGCCTATTAATAAATTAGAGTTCTAGAATAATATTTAATGGATAAAAAATTGGTTAGATGTAACAGATATGTTGTTTACTTGGAAATGAGATTCCCAAACTTAATTTCTTGATTATAAAATAATTGATAAC
>JAOUZG010020776.1:161757-187474 GCA_026289955.1 Argiope argentata | reverse complement strand
ATAATAGCAAATTTAATGGTACTAAAATTAAACCTGAAAAATGAAGAATATATGAAAAAATGATTTCATTGATCAGTATCTTTCTTTATCAATAAAAACTAAAGAATTTCCTTTATTAATGAATGAAAATTTTGAGAATTAGCTTTACTTCTTTTAAACAATTAAAATTAGTATGCTTAGCAATTATTTGTTATTAATTGAATTTTTCTTTAAAATTTATTTGTTAGAAACAGTTTTAAAGATGCATTCATATCATAAATTGGTTTAATTCATATAAAGGTTATAAAAATGTTATATTTGATGATAAAAAAAAGTTTGGATTCACTTAAGATTATGTCCTGTCTTAGTAATGCTATTGTATGAGTTATGTCACTCAAATTCTTAAAACTCATTAAGAGCATAATTCATAATATATCTTTTTAACCTTTAAGCTCTGAAATATTCAATAATATTATGGATAATATAATATTATGGATAACAAATGGATAGTTTTATTTTGAAATTATAACCAAACTCTTTTTTTTAAAAAATTAAGTAAACATAAAACATAATTTAAAACAATTCTTAAGTAATTCCTAGTTTAGTTTAAAATATCTCTGTTGGTTTATGTAGAAATAATCAAGTTTTTAAATATAATTTAATATTCAATTTTACTTTTTTCTAAGTAAGCTGTAAAAATAAATTAAAAACAAATATATGAAATTAATTTTTTAAAAATAAAAAAAATTTATTAAAAGGCCAAAATTTTAGAAATAAAAACTGGAATAAAAGAAAAATAAATTATATTTTGGGTTCTTTATTGCTTTCATTATGTTAAAAACAATCAATTTCTTTAAATTCAACATAGGGAACAATATTTAAATAAAAAAAAACTGGCAAGAATAAAAGAATTATTCTTAACTTTTAACTTTAATTAGTATCTCTTTAAAAAACTGAATTTGGATTTAATGAAAGGAATATAACATTGTAGCTATTTTTCTCTAATTACCAAAGAATTATAATTATTTTTATTCATGAAATTCTTAGTACAAATTCTTTAATGAAATCTTGTAGTCTACTTACTGATGTTTAAAATATTATTTGGAGTTTCTAGAAAAAATCATTCTTAATTGGTTGGCATGTCCAAATTGTTTAATATTCAATGTATAGATATTGTGATAGTTAATTTTTATGTTTTTGATTGATAAAATTTTACCAAAACAAATTATTTACTTTAGATTGGTAATAAGTATGAAAAGAAAAATAAAAGGGAAATCAATTAAATTTTTTCTTAAACTTCTGAAAGAGTCTTAAAAATTTTCTTTTATATGTAATACAGAAAAATGATTTGATTAATTGGTTTGAAAATAATGTAAAACTCCGAATTTTCATGTTTATAGACATTTGAATACAGTGTACTAACTCTGTTGTCGAAACTACCAAAACGGAAACTGCGGAAATAAATAACGGAAATCATTACTTACCAGCGGAAATTGTATTGCTTTTTCAGTCAAAATTACCTTGTACAAAACAGTCAAAAGATGAAGAATAATTCTTAGAAACCTGAAAAAAATGCTTTCACTTTATATTGTATTTTACCATTCGGCCATATGGGAATTAGGAAATTCAGTTATTTTCTTATAAAATTACTTTCTGGAATGCCGGTTTCACTTTTTGTCTCCAAAGTAATACGCTTTCCTTCGTCTGCACCCTCTTCCACTTGGTTAAAGGTTGCTCTTACGCCATTAATAAAATTAAGTCAACCAAGTTTTCTGGTTTCTTCTGTTGTAAATAGTTATTCCGCTACATGTCATGTATTGATCATCGTATTCTTTGAAGCTCAATAAAACAACAATTTTACTATTAATATTTTAGATTTTTGAGGCCGACTTGTAATTTTTGTGTCTATATCATTTAAGATATTTTTTATTCACTAAGTTTTTTAACAAATTCAAACGATCTTATCTACAGTAATTTAGCGCCCATCAGAGCATTATTTAAGAGTTAGAATGCCTATGCTCTAACGAAAATACCAAATTAATAATCAGTTTATAATATTCTTCACTACAGTATTCTGTAGTGTCCACAGCTATAATAAGCGTAACACTGCCTGTTTTATCATTAATAATCTAGGTTGCTTCCATAATAAGTATAATTTAAGATTTTCTCACTGATTGTCTCTGTGTTAATATTTTTCAACAAATATTCTTGTTTATGTAATACGACAAAGCAGGTAACAATCTACTTGTAAATCCTAATATTTTTACTTTTAACATATTAAAAATTAGAATTAAATTGTTTTGGCTCAAAATTAGAATACAATCAGTACAAGAAGTTAAGTCATTCTTAAAACAATGGCGCCTGTGGTTTACAACTTAAGAAGTCAATATGATAAACCGTCTTGCTTTATCCATATATTTATATTCGTCTTTTGAACTGTCTTAATTTCATCTGATAAACTAATCTGGACTGTAAAGGAAAATTTAATGGTTTGCTCATTGAACCAAAATTGAATTAGTTTTACTGAATACGATATTTATAACTGAAGCTAATCACAGAAATCATCTTCGTCAATTTCTCATTATTTCACTATATTATTTTTGTGAGTAATTATTTCGTTCAAAGTCATGTTTTCTCGTTCAGTTTGACAGCTGAACTGGGACCTCTAAGACAGTCAAAAATTTTCTTAAGTTCTTATTTAACAAAATTCTTTTAAACAAACTCCTTTCGAAATCTTCCCCTGCATAGTAATAATTATGAAATTTGATTATTATGAATAATGATTACAATTTTTTAAAAATCGTTTTCGTATAGAACTGGGGGAAAAGGTAAACTTGAAAAATTTTATTAAAGACTATTCCACATTGTTAAGATTTTTAAATTAAATCATATATCTTCGAAGATTATTGTTATTAATTAATTTAAGGTTGTAAGTGTTTAAAAGTTTCAGAGTTAGCAAGTTAAAAAATAATGATGTTGATTATTATTATTATTATTGAATATCTGAAGTAACAGATGCCATTTTTTAAAATTAGTAAGCTAATAGGATAAATATAATTGAACGGTTATTAACTGTTACCATTTTCCACCTTAGTTTACTTGCAGAGAAGATTTATTAAATTTGAAAACCTTCAGATTAAGTTATATGAAATGTCTCCAAAAATCTAGTAAATATGTCAAATCTCATCCTGCTTGCTTAATCTGAAAGTGAATTCAACCTACAAAGGAAGACACTTATTATCTAGTTTAGGTAAAAAAAATTCTTGTTTATTTGCTTCAAACAGAAATGGTCTATTAACTAAATGCTTACGGACTTTTATAACCATTTATTTTAGTAGCTGATAAAGGTAGAATCAATCAAGTTCTGAATCGGTTCGTTAACTACACAACTTGGGAGGATTCTCTTCACCTTTTACTGTATTTATTTTGACGAACTAACCCCCTCCCCCATCTCTATCTTAAGACTGATCAGTTGGTTTATTTTGATTAGTGTCCTTTTGTTTCCTCAAGACAGCATTTTTTACTATTCGGAATGGTTGGTGGAATTGAAGGGCAAAAACATCAAATTCCTGAACTTCACTTTTATTATTCTTGGAAGTCCTTGAAGATAACGAGTTTAATAGTTGTAGTTTCATACAGATATAAATATTCAGGAGCATTTATAAAAGAAAGGATCTTTATGTTTGGTTTGTGTTCCGAATGTTCAGTTATTAGAGATGGTCATATTTTATTACTTTGTTTTCTTAACTGTAATTTGTTATGGGTAATAGAAACACTAAAAATTTATTTTTCGAAACTCGGATACTTAACTATTTGTCAGTCAGACATATACTGGGTCTGACTGACAAATTTTAAGGTTGTTTTTTAGCCAACAAAATGTTTGTTTTCTTACATGCTCTTACACTGTGTTTATTACAATTTTTAACACAGAGAACATTTTAAATATTGTGCCATGATTTCCATTCAATATATTTTCATTTACTATAGCTAAAATTTTAACTTTTAAAAGAGATATAAAATCTTAGGGCCGGAGTGTTCGAATAGCAAGGTTTAGATCGAAGTTTAACCTCGGTAACAGAAGGCCCTAAGTTCGAAACCCGGATTGCACCAAAAATTCATCCATCTGGGACATGTTGAATCCGAGAATGAAACCTTTTTCCTTTGGTATGACGTAGAAATTTCGTCATCTGACCAAGGTTTAAAATTAAGAGATCCGCTCACAAACTGGCAATAATATAAGAACGCTAAATAAAAAGTTTCACCCATAAATTTTATATTTTATTATTATTCCCTCGTTAACACATTATTATTTTTTATGTCTTAGCGACTCTTGTCGATTTCCTGTGGTTTATAAGCGACGAATTGATCTATAGTACACGGATTGTAAGAAAATTTGTTTTTTCATTTAAAATATCTAGAAATACCTTGAGATTATGAAATCTTAATGACTGTAAAATAACTATTACTTAGCTTATAGTTATGAGCTTATGAAAAAAACATTTCGTATTAGGGAATGCATTAACAGCTCTATCATTTTCAATTTCTTTGGCATTCCAGTGCTTTTCTGGCTGGGAAATTGAACACAAGAGTGAAACATTTAATAAAAAGAATAAATTTATATTTCATATATTCGAGCTATATAAAAAGTCTTGCTAAAATACATACAATGAATCAAAAATACTGTGAACATTTTTCTAGAAAATTCGGAAAGGCATTTCCCAGATGTTATACATAGAACTGAAAAGGATACTGTGAATACAAATGTTAAAAGTCTAATTGTGGGAATGCCATTGAAAAGGCATTCAATAGCGTTTCCCCAATTATCAACACCAAACCGCACCGGACGTCACATGGTGTATTCATTTCTAGGGCAGATTTAATCTTCTATGTGTGAATCCAAAGATGAATCTTCAACTCGTATTTTTTAACCGTGACCAAAAGATGGGAATTCAGTGACCATTGCATCCAGCCTTTGTTCTGTGTATCTTATCTTTTTTTACTTTATAACTTAATCTACTTCTTGGAAGAACTGTCTGCTAAAAGACATAAAGTTAACTGCTATAGCAAACTTTTAGAAAAATCTGAATTGGAAATATTGCAGTTACTGACTCATTTCGAATTTATTACAATATATTCATTGAAAAAGCCCCAACATTAGTTCTTTAGTTGAGTTTATGATATTAGTTCTTTATTCATTTATAGTGAAATAAAAAATTTATAATAAATTTACTAAAACTTCAAACTTTATTTATTTTTAGTTTTTGTGTAAAAAATTCATGAGCGATTACAAATTAATGAAATAGCGAGGTTAAGAATGATAGCGTTACGTTGCAAGCATATGTTTATCTGTTAACCCCTTAACCGGTTTGCCCGTGCGCCGTACGTGCATCGATTTATCGAATTTCGATAGTTGTAAACAAAAAAAAAATCATTCATAACAATTATAATTCAATAGTAAAATGACTTCGAATACGTAGATAAGCCAAGTATTCTATGGGTTTCCATTTGAATCAAAATAAGAAAATATTCCCAAAATAGAAGTCATCTTATTAGATAGCAAGGAAAATAAACCAGTTAAGGGGTTAAGATTAAACTACAATTTATTAGTTCATTTCGAATAGATTGAATTCGCCAACTGTTCTCTCTATTTTTCAAAATCTTCTTGATGAGCATTCTAAATATTTCTATTTAAATAAGAAAAAACAAAATACTTTAAAAAAATCCCATTTGATCAAGAAGATAGTATTATCTCATATGTGTAGTGAGCAATTAATAATTTAACTAGAACTTCAATAATGAACTCCCGAAAAAGGATTGTCTACATATGAGTTCTATTCAACAATTATGGTCTTTAGTAGTGAGTAAATCTTTTAAACAAAATTTCAGAGAATTGTCAAGGTTATGTAATTATACTGAATAGTTATCTGTCTATGTATAGTGTGTGTTTTCAAGAATATGCACATTATTTAGAACTTCTTAGAACTGTTGTCATTTTTAAAATAATGACCTAGATCAATGTAATTATTACCTTTAAAAAATTCAACCTGTTGCGGATTTCAATCGAAAACTTGAACTATTCCTCCTATGAAGAACACGCGATTTTTTTTAATTAAAAAATACACATGCTGCTTTGCGTTCTTGTTAGTCATGCTGAGGGATCATACCAGTTTCCAAAATACGATCTAACGAGCGCATTTGTTTTTATATCCCACTCATTAGTGTGCAAAAAGGCTAACTGACCCTCTGTCGTGTTGTTAATCATGCAACAGTTAGGATTAAACGCTCGTATCAAGCTGTGATGAATTAATGTGAATATGTGGCATGGAGGTCGAAAAAGGATCACTGCACGCATTCTTTTAAGCGATATTTTTCATCATTTCGACACATTCTGAGAATCTATTTTATTTTGGTTTTTGCTTCGTGTGGGAAAATAAGGTGCTTCTGTTTAGCACATATATATTTGATCTTGTAATGGAAGCTCGAAATTCATAGAAGTTCAAATTTATTAAAGTTATTGTACAAGGAAATTTTTGAAACGAAAATAACCATATTTCTAACCATTTTTCATTAAAAATTAATAAATTTATTATAAAAAACTAACTTTTTTATCTATGAATTATTACGTATTTAGAAATGTTAAAATAATTCAATTTTGAAGTTCATTATTCTAAGCTTTATGAATTATCCCAGAAAATTTTTAAATAATTTTTGTGATAACCTAAAATTTTTTTAAAAAAGTCGTATTATGTGTAAACTAATAAACAGGTTTATATCTTTTTAAAATCTCTTGGATGAAAGGTCTGAGAGCATCATAAAATTTTATGAGCAATAATTTTGCTTGAGTGTTCACAAGTCTTGTTCGTAATAACTTGAAATTTTATGATGAGAAAAGAATGGTCGAGATCTAAGCAAAATTTTGAAATCAAAAATTAAAAATCAATTTCAAATTGTGAAATTATTTTGAAAATTATTTAATTAATTAATTATTTCAAAATATGAAATTAGATATTGGGAATGGATTTATTAGTTTATTGATATCATTCGTTGAGTTTTACCGCAACTCTTTTTGCTGAAATATTTATCTCCTAATGCTATTATTTCCTGAAATATCTCTGTATGTCACAACGATTAGAATGTTCAAAAGTTTAGAATTATATTGGTTGGAATGTAAAAGGTTAGAATTATATTGGTTTTAGTGAATACTTTTTAAATACGCTTAGTTTCATAAAAGATTTTTTCTATGAAATTTTGAATGATAAAAGTAATCATTTTATCATCGTTACTGGAACCCTTATATATTTTATTTTAACAATTAGTTTTTATCGTTATGTATCAAACTGATAATTACTAGATTTCTTTCTCTTTTAAAACGCGGTATCTTCCTTTAAATTGAATTTATACTCGTTTCGAGTAAAATTATTTTGAAAGAATGCTTGATTATGATATCCAAATTTATATCTGCTTTATTTTATTTTTTATTCAAAAAGAGTTTATACCTTTCATACTTCCAAATTTAGAGAATTTTAAATTACGTTTGAGAGTTTTTCTGTCATTGAAGTGTTTAGAGGGCGGCCACATAATGTTAAGTGCATTTTTGAAGTCTGTCATTAAGGAGGTTTTATGGGTTAGAATAAGTGAGAGTGGGGTGAAAGTTTTTTAGCTTATTAGTTAGCTCTGTTGTTTTTATTCTACTGCTGCTTAGAAGTGACTACTAGCTTTTCCTTCAGATAAAGATTCTCGAGGACTTCGAAAATATTCTACAAATGGAACAGAATTTATTGCTAATTTACTTCCCAATTATAAGGATAACTCGATTACTCGTATTGATTTTCTGGAAACTCTTTTTCGTCGAAAAGAAACCGAATCCAAATATTTGTTTAAGTTATAATAAAGAAAGTGCAATTAAATCTTATTTCAATTCCCACTATTAGTTAGTTCACACTCTCCTTTATATATATGTTACCGTTATTTTATAGGATACATGGTTATTCCATTAAATAACTGATCGCGTCCGTTAAAGTGTGTAATATGTTATTAATTTGGCACTTTAACTAGTTATTCTATGAAATAACTAGGTATTCTATAAATTAACTAATGAGAGACAGTTAAAGTTTAAAATAAACAATTTATCTAAAATGAAATAACTAGGTTTTCTATAAAATAACGGATTTCATACTTTAACGGTAACATATTTATATCTTGTTCAAATTTTCAATACTTTTTACTCATCTACTCAAGTTCAAATACATTTTCTAAACTTGTAGGAGATAACGCTTAGTGTTAATACAGTTTTTTCAAATATTAACTCATTAATTAAATTTAATTAACTTTTAAAACTTTAAATAGAATTTTAGCAACTTGCAATGAAAATTCAAACCAACAGGCAGTAGTTCAAGGGGTAAAATGCAAGGATTTCAGTATTTTTCACGCGAAGTTGAAGAATGTGAGTTCAATTCTTGCGAAAATCAATAATTTTTTGATAAATTATTTATTTTAATTGTAACTATTTAATAAAAAGTAACTGAATTAAAAATTTTCTTTTTTTGATTAAGTAGGAATTGACTTAATTTTCTTTTATATTACTTGTTTTATATTCTGTACGTTTCTAATATGACAAAAAGGAGAAGTATTTGGAAATCATTGATTTTTTTTTAAATGTTGGTATCTCCATATTGCAATAATTGATTTTTATTGCAATATTTTAAAATAATTTTAAAAAAAATTAAGACGAATAATACAGTTTCTGAAACTGATATTTTCTGACAGTTACTTCTTGAAATATTTTATTGAATACTATACTGTTATTGATTTGAAAATAACCGTACTGATAACTAATTTTTTTAATTTAAACTTTCGTCTAATAAAAATATTTACTTGTGTCTAGTTACCATTTATACGATAACAGCACTGATGCATAAGTAGAAGTCTTATAATTTCATCACATTATAAGGCTTCAATCGTTCCAATTTGCGATTCATTTTGTAGTCTCATCAATTTAAGTACTTAAAATATTAATAATTTATGTTAAGTCTGTCTTAATGTCAGATATGCGAGAAAATCGATTTTTTAATGAATGGTGCCGAAAAAGTTTCTTTACACCTCTTATATTCTAGGTGCGGTTTAGTCTATATTTAAATAGGCTTAGTATCAAAGATGCATAAACACATCAAGTTATACGAATGAAACATTTAGATTCGTTATCTTTGGGCCTTTTTCTCCTTATGCTTAATTTTAAGATTACCGGTCGTTTTATTTAATTATTTATTTTCCGATGTATAATATTTTGTAAAGAAATACCATTGATAAAGGAAAGCTTCTAAAATTATTTTTTAGCAACAGGGTTTGGGGATGCAAATACTAAAAGTTTTTTCCTTTAATCAGTGTTGAAGAGTCTGAAATATAAAGTGGTCCTATCGTCTGCTATAATGATCATAAGAAGATTTTTTTAAACTTAATCTTTGAGTCTTTTTGTCTAAAAGCAGATCCTCATCTTTAATAATTTGCATGATGAATACTTAGTCGTTGCCAATCTCTTCCAAAACTATACATGTAATCTACGTGCCTCTGAATCTACTACTGATTGAATATTTAGAATATTTTGGTTAATTGATCTTAAATAATTAGCCGTAATTATATCAAAAGTAATTTGCATCGATATATGCCTAGTGTTATTCTTGTTGTCTTTGAGAACAGTATAATATGACTACACCTAGTTCATAAATGTCATTGACAAGGTTAGAGTATATCAAAGCATAGCACTTATTTATCTACCTCATTAAATTGTTGCCGAGCAAAATCTGATTGCTCCAGTGCTAATAGAATGTGTGCTGAGATGAATTAAACGTTTTTAAACAATTTGGTTCGATTAAGTTGGTTGATTACTTTAAGAAATTTTTGGAAGTGTCGAGTAAATGTTGCGTGGGGAAAGTAGAGTGGGTTAATCAATGATCTGCCATGTGCTTTCTTTTTAACTTGTGTGGGGTGTAATTCGAATGGTAAGGTTTCGCCCACTTTCTCTCAAACATAGGTTTTTGTGCGTTTTCAAGGCCACGTGTTTGTTGCAATATATCAAACGTGGGTTAGGCTACAATGCACGCCTTTCATACGCCTTTATTTCCGTTGTAACATTATTTCGCGTAAATTTTTGCGGAATTAACACCTGTGTTACGGATTTTTTCCCCTTTTTATTTGTAAAGGCGTTGGGAAAAAATGGAAATATTTTTGCCACGAGTCTGAATTTTGGGAGCTCAGAAATAATTTAGAACGAAACTCAGCTTTCCTCTGTGGAACCATAATAAAAACTAATATCTAAGAGATGATAATTGAACCTCGTTTTATGGAATAGTCCATAAAATATACTTATTAGCGAAAATCTAATTATAAAATCTTATCTTTGTCTTAAATGAAAAATCTTTGAAACTTCAATAAGCCTTGTAATTGATTAAAATATTTTACTATAGAATAATTATTTCTGGAAATTAGAAGCAGTATTTATCAGAAATCCAACTAAATTATAAAATTTGTCATATAGATACAAAACACATTATTATTTTTTTTAATGTCCAGATGTGAGCAAATAAATTCTTTATTAAAGGAATAATGTTAGAATTTAACTAAACTTTTTCTATAAACCAAGATTAATTGCTTGTCTATTTCATCGTCATTGGCGTTTTATTTGAGAAAAGAGATTACTTAAAAGATATGAGAGTATTCTAAAAGATATTCATATCATTGCTTAAAAATTTGGGGGAAATCCTTACATGCACAAAATATTTAAATTTAGAGCTTATAAATTTACAGTTTGTTTGCCTCAGAATGTCCAAAAAAATGACACAGAGAGACGAAAGTTTTAAAATAAAAATATATATTAGGTTGGGGATAAAGAAATCCATTATTATTTTACAGCCATCTGCTGAGAAAATAATGAATTTCTTTCTATTATTTTCTTCCCATGTGGAATTTTTGAAAATAATGGGAAAAGAAATCCATTTTTTTCTAGGTAGATGGCTGTAAAATAATAGATTTCTTTCCCCCAACCTAATATTTAAAAATTTACATCCATTGTCTTCGATTTATTGACGGTTATCTGCTCAGTCAAGATTTAGAACTCAGAAAATGCCATCATTCTTTTAAATAAATAAATGATATTGAGGATTATAATATAAGATGAATCCAGAAATAATATTTTTTAAAGATAATAATTATGTGTATAATTGAAAAATGCAAGCATTTATCATGAATTCCTATGTATTTTTCTTTCTCATTTTCGTAGCCTCTGTCATACGATTTGATAAAAAGTTGTAATTTTTATATATGCTTATATTTTGAAGGATAATTAAAGTACCAGAATGAACATAAAGAATTAGAAAACAAAATTTAAAAAAGAGCCATACTTTTGAGATTTTTTTTTAAAATGGAAATCTGTGAATATTTGAATTATATTGAAATTGCTGCGATCTTATGTTAGAGGGATATAGTGCTTGGTTGTTCGAGCTTTTCTAATACTTTTTTAATGTATACTTTTGTTGTGTAAAAGCATGCATTATGCCCACATACTTCTAATTTTATAAAAAATATAAAGTTCGATGTTGATAATCATTGCTTCTGTTTTTTAAAAAAAGTTCTATCTCATACATAAACTATTGATGATAATTTTTGTACATAATAAATGCTTAACGTGCGACTTAGGTGATATTTTTATGTTTATTCTTAGCGGAGTGCTTACCATTTTGTTAAAAAAATTTCTTTAGTAAATAACAAAAAAAAAAGTGTTTGAACTTTCTGACAACTCTCATAAATTTTTGAAAAATAAGTTTTGAATCAGGGTTTAATTTTCTCTATTATGATCTTTTAATTTAATAAAGAGACAGTTCTGTGATGAATAAGAATTATTCTTCTATTAAAAATTTTCGGAACTAATTTTTTACTGTAATAATAATAATAATCCTTTTATTTCAGAGAATTACTACAACCTTTTTCATTAATATCTGTATTTCAAAATTTGAAGCTAAAAAACTACCCTTAACTGAATAATGGTTTAAGTTAAATTTAAGTCAACGTATCATGACATTGTTTGCTGCATGTACATATACTCCTGTCATAAATGCAAACATTCAAACGAAAGCGTTTTATCCATTTTTTCCACCCGACAATGCCGTGATAAAAGCGAACCTTTCAAACTGGTTGTTGGCATAGTTGTCTGGCACTAAGAGGTGACCCGGCATTACTAGCAAATACCTGCAAAAGCCCATCCGTTTGCTGGAAGCGTGTCATAGGTGCGCGGTCTCGATTTATATGCTTTGACACGGCAGCAGTCATTTCATTTTTGTCTCATCTTGCTTCGTCGCTGATGCAAGTTTTCCCTCTACTGGAAAGCGCGTGCTTCCTTCCTTCAAACTGGCTCTCCTGCAGGCCACGGCGGAGAAGGTCAATGTCCTGCGAAGTGTCCAGTAGCTACTAACGATTCCATCCAGCATTGACCTTCATATATCCGAAAGTTGAACTCTAATAATTGGGCGCTTCCTTTTTTTCATTTCTTCGATTATTTATTGACAGTTCTCGTTGCTTTTGAAATTTGCTGAACGTTCTATTGTCAGTTGAATGAATGAGAAAACGAGAAAAGAATAAATTCTCTCTTGCGAATTGTTTCATTCGTAAATAAAGCTTAGTACATCTGGTGTATATTCTTTATTTTTTATTTGAAATGCCTCCAAATATAATTGTTTTATTAATGATAATAGTAATGATTTAAAACTTTTTCTATTAATAAGTCTTTTTTGATTAAATGTTAAAGTTTATTCCCTGACCAAAAATTGTATAAAGTTATACAATTGTACTGTAGTGAGTTATCTGTATCCTTAGTTAAACTTCGTTAAAATTTTTCTGAAATATTTCATAAAAACTGAAAAATAAATATTTGGTAGACTTAATAAATAATGAATATAACTTTAAAACAAATAAGTATTTTTCTTCTTCTATTTACGTATGCATTATACAAACACCCTAATAGATTGAAACTATTTAAACAAATATAAAAAAAAATTACATGTTTGTTGTCAAAAATTAATGAATTTGATCATACCATGATTTTCAACAGCTAAATTTTGCTGAATTTTTGTAGCATTTTTTAATATTCAGATTTTTAGTTAAGTTGATACATTTTTTTCAACTTGAATTATTTAAACACTTTTATTGTTCTACAAACATTAACTCATTATTATACTCAGCTTTGCTAATTATTAATTATAGAATGAAATGTTTCAAATGTTATGAGAACTAATTAAAGTTTATTGCTTGATTATTTATGAATAGCTGTTTTGCTGTTCTAATTAAAAATTTTCTTTGGTTTATGTATCAAATGTGTGCATGAAAATTTTGTGTGTTATTTATTAACATTTTTTGCTGTTGGTTACCGATTGATTTACCAGTGGTTTTGGTAGTTTAACCTATTTATCTGTCTTTATTTCTGAATTTTTATCTCGTGTTTGGAATCGATGCATATGTCCTTAAAATAGTGCTTACTAGAAAACTGTTTTTATCATTGCATAAAAATGAGCACTGAGAACTGCATGAAGTGAGTATCGAACATTATTTTGCCTGAAAGCGTCCTGGATCTACAGATCGCAAGTTTCACAAGGAAGTATTGTTCGACTATCATGTTAAATTTGACTACTTAGAAAATTTAAAGTTTGAAATGATAGATATTTGACCTGTTATCAGTTCCATCAGGAGAGAAATTGTCATCATAAGTGCCGTCTAATCATGCAGATTGTATCCTTAATCAACGAATCAAAATTTTTTTACATCACCGAACCTTTATTTAATCCGCCAGTCACGTGCTTTGGAACTTCAGGTACTGTTCGGCTCGGTTAGTCTCGTTTGTGCATTAAGAAGGCAGGGCATTGGGTTACACTCGGCCAAGCAGTGAGCCTAGTCACGTGTTCACCAACCCTTGCAATCTGCTTATTATATTCATTTTCGTCTAAATTGGTACGGATGTCATATTTACAAATATTTGATACCGTTGATTTTATTTTGATCTCTTGCTTTCATTTCATTCTTATTGACAAATCTATATTGTTTTATACTGTATATCTGCGTTTCTGGGTGATGCTCATTGAACGATAAAAAAATGATTTGAGGAGGAATTTTCCGGTGTGTTGGTTGCTTTTATAATTTAATTTATTGTAGCTAAGTTTCTGAGCAATAGATTTTTGCTCTGAGAAATAGCACTTGATTGTGTTTATCTCTTTAAAGTCTGATTTTATTTATTTTGCTTTTCGCTTTAAATAAAGATTATTTTGCACTAGAAAGTAAGCTTATATATAAAGCTTATTTCTAGAGCAAAATACGAACTATATATATATATATATAATTTGTTTTTGGCCCATTGTACTGTAAATATATTGATAGAGGAAATTTCTCTATGATTCTGTAGTTAAATAAAATTGCACAAATAAATATCTATCCGATTACTCTTCGATTCTCCACGGGTAAAAGTTTTGTGTTTGTGCGTGTGTGTGTGTGTGGAAGAATATAAAGAAAATGGCAGTTTTAATCTATCTCAAGTAAAGCAGCAACTATTTATTCTGAAAGTTAAATTAGTAATTTTCATTTAGATGATTTAGCAATTAACTTTAAAAATTTGTCTCACAATAAAATCTTTTATTAAAAAATCATGTATAAGAAACTGATATTACTTTTACTTGTGGATAGGAGGCCTGTGTGAAATTTCTATAATTCCTCCGTGTATTAGCCATAGACTTTTTTAATGCCTTCAAAACGGACAGATTTTTTTCAGTTTCTTTTATTCTTACCTCTTGTAAATGTTTCCATCATTCCAGGCATTGAATAAATGAAGGTGCAAGAATCGAAAAATGGTTAATCAAATGAATGCTTAACCTAACACAAAAAGACAAAAATTCAATTTTATTGAATCATATCTATTTCTTCTTTGATCTAATCAATGCCAAACTATTCACGAATCAGCTGTTTAGCTTTATTTTTGAGAAGATATCTAAAAATAATGCTTTTCTATTATCAGGATTAATGTTTAGTGCAGTACATTTCATTTGTGTATTTAGGTACATTACACATATGAAAATATCAAATGTATTCGGTCTGCGCTATTGGAAATGGTGCAGTTGTTTCAACTTGTATTGAATTTTACAGCTTTACTTTTTAGCCTTGTTAATACTCGGTACTTCATGAGAGAAACTGCATCTACGTTACATATTTGAGTTTTATTATAAAAGCTTTTAATATCAATATAAAATTTGCAAGTTTGACCTGATATTAAAAATCCGTTTTATACAAGGAAGAAATCCTTGAAAACGAACTTTTATTCCTTTATTTTGATTTAGCTGTGAAGATGCATCAAAACGTTATACAAGAGAATGCATATAAGGAGATTAATAGATTAGGCTTATTACTCATCGGAGACCGAACGAAATCAGTGATGCGCATCCTACTGGTATTCAAGGTTTTACGCATTAATAATTATTAAATGCTTTCCTCAGCATTGAACGCTAGGTAGGATAACCTCAAACCGATTCATAAAACTTTTGTCTCATGTTGTGAATGCATCCTTCTTGTCGTGGAAATACTTCGGCTTCATAATAAATATTAATAGCAATTAATATTGTTATAAAACAATTTCGTAAAAATAGTATTCTTAATGATGCGTGTAAGAATAATTTTTTTGTCAATTTATTTCTTTTTGAAAAAATACTTTTATCGATTTTGGTATAAAATCTCCAAGGGTGTAAAAATTTCGCTCATAGTAACATCCTTCTAAAATGTTATTTCCTGATCCATTCTACTTTTTATATTTAGTAAATCAAATAAAGTATTATAAAGATAATGCGAAATTGAGTCCACATGTCGAGTGGATGGATAATAAATTACTGATGTAAATATTGTTTTAGAGGATTCCTTTGATGAGTAATAAATCACTTATATAAAATAGATTCTTTAAAAATAATCCTGTTTCTCTTGTCACGGTCAAATGTGTAAGAATTCCTGTCAGAAATCTACACGTATGTGATTTATGAGAATTTTCTTGTATATAAGACTAGAGATAGATGTTTCGTCCCTTTTTTCTGCCTTCTTTCGCCTTGTAAACCTCCATTTACATAACTGTCATAAATTCCGTATAATAATGTATTCAATGATGATATTTAATATTTTAAAAGTTGAAGAAAACTGATGCGTAAATATCGATTATATTTTTGTATCTCAGAGATAAACTATCTAGAGTCTTATTTCGTTGATTAAAAAAGAAATTCTTCGCATTTTTGGATGGACAAAGTATCAAAATTATAGGTTGAAAAGAATAAAAGATAACAGGCCTAATAATGCATGTTGAAATAGATTACTCTTCTGTCAATTGTGGCATTTTACTTCTAGCACTTAAATGTATACAGTGTTGATATAAACAAATATGTCTCTATGACATAGGCATGTCAACTTGTTAGTTCTTTTTTTCCATTTATCACCTCTTTTTGGTTAAAAATTCTGTGACCTCATATAATCATGCAAGTTTCATTGATAATTCCAAAGAATTCATAAATTGGAAATAAAATAAGGCAATGAAGAATTAGTTAATTATAATGGTTCGGTATATTATTGGTAAATGTATTAAACAGTTAAATTTTAACAAAAACTATTAAATTGCGAAGATATTCGGGATTGTTTTTGCTTATTGACAATGAAAAAATTTGTAGATTGGTCTTTGCCGTTTCCTTTATTGAAAATTCATGTTTAAGACACCTCTTTAGGAGGGTTGGGAGCTTATTTAAAAAAAAAGATATGTACTATTAAACCTTATGAAAATTAATGGCATCGAGATCAGATGATCATAGTTCTAACCATCAGATACATCATTATTCAAGTCTAGTGCCCGTTATACCTTGTGGATAAAACATCCTCAAATTGTTGGGATGTAAATTTTTAGATAGTTTGATACTGCATCAGATGTCGTTCTTCGAATCTTCATATGGCTCAAATTTGTGATATCATCCTTTAGATGTCCTTGGGTAGATTAAAAGCAAGATACTCAAATGCTTTTTACAGAAATATTTTACATAAAAACAGGATTTTATCATGTTTTTAAATAAAAAGTTACTGTTTTTTCTTTTAATAATGTTTTATTTTTTAAAAAAATTGCTAGACAAAAAAATTGTACTCGTTTTTTAAAATTTCTGCTCATTTATTTAAAAATTTTATCTTAAAATGTTGATTAATTTATAGAAAAACAAAACTGCATATCTATTGCATCATTTAAAGGAATTTATCCAACCAAACGATGCTTTAGTTAACCTGAAAAAATTTTAATGTCTTGTTAGCATTTTATAATTTGGTTACTAATCAGGTCCAAGCTATGAAAAAAAAAAAGTCCAAGAAAATAGAACAAAAAGTATGATACAACAATTGCGATTTTTTCATGAAGATTATTCATCATTAATGATTTTAGATTACAAATATAAAATATTGATTATTCTTATCTTTGTTGATGGTATCTATTTCGTAAGAGTTTATTAAAATTATTATGAAACTAGTTATCAATGGACTACAGTATTCAAACATTAAAAAAGCTACTTTGAAATAAGTTTGAATCAAATGTTTTTCTCAGAGTCATTATAGTTTCCTGTGCATAAAATCTTCACAGATGAACTTCGTGATAATAAATATCAAGATTCAGACTGTCCGACTAGTTTCAGTTGAATCAGAAATTTCATTAGAAGATTTAAGTTCAAAATTAGAATAACAACATTTGCCGGCCATTAAATCCTCAAACTTTTAGGATCTTTTCGAGTCACTGTTATCGTTATGAATACAGCTGATAAAGGATGTCCTTCAGTCATTTAAATAAATTATACCAAGTATTTAATCTGTTTGATTCTACTTCAGCTGACAGCTGCACAGAATTTTAAAACTTCTCTCCAGAGCGAGGTTTTGGTAGACTGATTTGATCAATAGCGCGAAGCCGGAAGAGCTGAAGGCAAAATACCGTTTGAGCTTCAGAAGACGTTTTGTCTGGCTGAGAAAATAGATACAGCTTCTTAAAAAATATGTATTTGATTAAAACAGACATTAGAAGAAGGATATCGTTTATAAAATAAACTACTGTATTGAAATGTTGGTATAATTGGTCAGCAAAATATCCATGTCAGCATACAAAATAAACTTTGTGGACACGCCATTTTTTTCTTCTTAATATTCCTCCTCTTGCAGTTCTATCTGGTCAAATTCACTTGGGCGTGGATTGCATTTTGCACTCTCTTGCACTTTGATAAAAGTTACGATAACCTATTAGGCTCTTTCACTGGTGACCTTCTTCGGTCTTTTTACTTTTTCGTTTACAAAGCTTATAGAGAGAAAGTATTGCAATATTTATTGAAATCTAGATTTTAACGAATCTCAATGTTTCAGACCCTCTCTTTGTCCGAAAAACGCGTGTTTGGAATATATGTGATCTCGATAACTCAAAATCACTTAGAGATAGACACATGACATTTTTTTGGCTCCTTTCATTTAATTTGTAGGTTTCTATCCAATTTTGAGCGAAATCCATTCGGATTAAATCTGCCTATTTGTCCGAGTGCAAAGGAACAAAATAACTTACAATTGTAAAAAGCTAGATAGATAAATTTTGATTCGTATTTCTATCATCTAATGTACAGATCCATATCAAATTTTGAATAAAATTCTTTCAAGAGGTAAAGCATCTGTAAATGAGATAACTCAAAAACATAAGGACTTTGATTAATCAAATTTGTTATGGTATTTTTTTGTTAAAATTGTCATTCTGTGTCAAATTTTGGAATAAATCAGCCTACGAAAATGTCTAATATGCATATTTATCTTTCTTTATTTTACTAATAAACACAAAACGCTAATGTTCTGGACTCTGAAAATAAAAATCTTAGCACTCATAGCATTCACGACTTTGCTCAAGATTCACAATTTTTATGCTCTTGGAAGGGAGATAACACCTTCTATTAAAGTGCTTGAGAGAAAATTTAAGATGGAACAGTCTCGCTGGTTATTGCCAATACTATCTGACTCCTTTTTTAAGCACTTCTATCTGTTTTTAGTGCTTGTGTGGGAAATATAATAACCCTTACATTATCAAATTTATTTAACTTCCTAATGGAGTGATATGTCAAGTTCGGAACAGTTTATGCTGTTTGAATATAAATAAAAACAGGAAGGACACCTGAGTTTCAAGCAAGTTCTAGTGATTTTTTCTTCTTCCATGCAAATTTAAATATATATATATAAAACTGTAATAAAGCATGATTCAGGAAGGAGGGATTTTAGAATATTTTCATTTCCTCTGAAATGTTCCATAGTAAAATACATTTAACTTTTAAAAAACCTTTATTACAATGATGCAATGCACTTTGGCATTTGTTCTATTTCCTCTTTTGGCATTTGTTCCAATTTTATAACCGATGTTTTACTTCATGTTATTTGTTTTTACCTATTTATGAATAAAGTATAATAAAGCATCCTTTATTCTTTTAATAGGATATTACATTTATAATATCCCGCGATTTTGAGGAATTTTAACCGTGCTCCATCATTGATAACTGATTACAGGTTTAATGTTAAAATTATGTTTTTCAAACAGTTCTTTTAGCTACATATTTAACTACATAGGTAAATGAAAAACAGTGCTGTGGACTGTGCTGAACTCTACGATACTTTGAATGAATTTGGATATTTTATTCTTCGTGATATATGAAGAAGAGATATTCGGTTTTATTCTTTATTTCGGGCTGCTTGAATGATCGCGAGCTTTCTAAGCTCGTCTAGCAAAAGAAAATTCGAAAACTTCTCATGTAGACATTGGAAGAATGTAATGCACGAGACCGTGAACACATATATTTACTTTGGTGTTGAAAATAATGTGCTATAATTTAAATTTTTTTCTATATGTGGCTTTAAAATTTAAATTTATCTTTACAGTTACCTTGTGTTTCTAAACATAAGAATGCATATTCTTTTTTGATCAACTTATTAGATTTCAACTATTGTTATTGATTTTGAGGTTTCATCAGAAATAATAAACGTGGTTCGAATATAATCTAATAAATTACTGACAATCATAAATGGCCAAATTTCTTTGTGTAAGTGTGCACGTACTGGAGCTTATTCAAGTTAAAGTAAAATAATTTAATAATCAGAACAGGATATTTTCGCTCGCCGATAATATAATTCGCCCGCAGGTCGATATGATCCCCTTTATTTTACCGTGGATTGATTGACTCAATAGTCCTGGCAAACTTATAGTACACTTAAATTGTGCTAATAATAATGTTTTTTAATGTATTTTTTTAAATCGCTTTTAAATTATTCATATTTTTTTTATTTGCAAGATACTTGAACCAACTGTCCTTAAGTAATCGACAATTAAATATTTTATTATTTCAGTTTTCATAATATTCGTTTCTCAAAGATTACTTTCATAGATATTAAATAGAAATCAGCTAAAAAAAATATTTCATTTCGAATGTTTGAGATGGAAAAAAGATAGGAGAGACCTTAAGTTTAGTTTATATTGTTTATAAGTCTCTACGTATCTTAATTCGGTTCTGCTTCCAACTGGAAGCTGATATTTTGATAACAGGATTCTGTATCCATAAAGGTACGTCTTGCATTAATCTGGGATCATTTAAACACAACAATTTGAATTTTTTCCGTTAAAATTATGATTTGTTGAAATTTTATGGGTCTTTCTTCCGTTTACAGATGTTTGAGATATGCAATATTTTAATTAATATGATTTGTTCAAATCTGCTTATTTTAATGACTGTTGGAATTTTATTTGTAAAAGGAGTCTTTCCTCTTCATGACGGTAAAATCGCGGCTTCAGACATGGAAGAGTCTTAGTTCAAAATCCGGTTATACCAAAGTTTTTTTGTGTTTGTGGGTCTGGTTCATTGTAAATCAGACATCGATTGTCCAACGTCCTTTAGCTGCCCGGAAGGGTGGAGGGTCCAGATGCCGTTTGGTCACTGTACAGAATTGGGAAAATCTGTCTTAAAATAGCCTTCGTGCAATCTCCAAACGGAATGTGAATATCACTAAAATTATTATAGCACTTGACTTTGTAAATTTAATTAGAATATTAAAATTTTAATCACTTGACTTAGTAAAATTAATTAGAATATTAAAATTTTAGTCACAATTGGCCAAAATGACTAACTATTCATGGATTTGTGGTCATAATAAATATTATCTTTTTCTTGTTTTCAATACGATACAATTCATTTTTTAAAAAAGTGAATTTAATTTACTTTTCAAATTTATACCAAATATTTTTTAAATACTTTAATCTTATTTTTTCAAATTTTTAATCTCAAGACTATGTGGAGTTTGCTAAGTAAATTTTTGGCTCATTTAAAATACTTTTTTTTTTGTTCTCGACTTATAAACTGCTTGTGAGCCAGCAAGTGTACCACAAGGCTTACAGATGTACGTTATTTTACAATTAACTGTAGAATAAATTTTAGATATAAAGACATAGGCACAAATGGAAAGAAAAGTTAGGGGAAAAGCAAATACACAAAATTGCTCACATACTAACAGAAGCACACAGTAGATGATATAATACAGTTGAAGAAGCATGATGAAATATGAAGATTCCTTCTAGATTCTTCAAAGCAACGAACAGAAAATAATTGGAAATTATTTTAATTAAAGTTTATTTCCCGAAAGTGAATCTAGAAATTGGGTTAATTTTTTTCATTAATCGTTAATAATAGTATAAGATGTTATTTTTATTATGTACATTGTGTATTTCTTATAAGTATTTTTGATTGTATTTATGTGCATTGTTTGAATTTCTTCTCTTGGTGTCAGCAAATTTTTTTGATGGAGGAAGGAGGAAGCCGGTTAAAAAGAGATGACAAGTGAAAAATGTTTTGGGAAATGTTTGTCTAGACGATATGCTAATTTTTCTTGCGGTAAGACTGTATAATTAAACATTACGTCACATTAGTTGGAATTCTTTAAGTTTTCGCTTCTTGTGGTAGCTTAGCAAAGTATAAAAAGAATTTTACCCTCAGGCGTTTATTCTTTCTTTAAATTTTCCTGAATTTTGAAAAGCATTTCTTATTTAGTTTTAAATAAATTATGAGCAATTGTTGTTTATTTATATTTGCGATAGGGCTTCTTTGCAAATTATGCCTGTATAATTAATAAAGAAAAAAATCAAAACGATTTTATTTTTGGTGATATACTTTAATTACAAATTCAACGTACTGTTGTTCGTTGCTTCAAGTAATAAACTTTAATAACAAGTACAATATATTAATTGCTTCTGACGTAATATATTTAATGAAAATAATTTTTATTTTGTATACTAAACAACAGATTTTTTGTTTTAATTATTTTATGCTTTTTTAATTTCGAGATCTGTTTTTTCTGAAATCGGTTCTTCTAGCATGAAGTCAAAATTTAATTAATGATTAATTGAAAATTTCAGAATTCTTACACATCAGGAAGTGAATGGAAAAACAATTAAAAACAGGAAACGATTCAAGTAAAAGTGACGACGAAAAAAAAAAGATTTAAATCCGAAACAATTGCTAGCAAATGGCTGTAAGGAACTCCAAGGACAGTATATATTGTGAGCATAGTGACCAGTTGATTTCTTTTGATTCCTTGCAAAAGGTACTTGTGGCGATTTAGCTCGAAGAAGCAGAAAATGATTTCTTAAAAGAAAAAGGAGAATTGAAATAAAAGATACGGTTAAATCTGGGTTGCATGGACCTTCAAAGACTGAATGCAAAAAAAAAAGAAAAATTATTTTCCTTATAAAGACAATTGCCTTGTAGGTATCAAGTGAATTATTTGCTCACATTTGTTGTTTCATGCTTTTGTGAGCAAGAACTCAATGTAAATCTGAAAAATTTATTTGTGATACGTTGGGTTGTTTTTTGTTTGTTTGTTACAAAACTATCTTTGACGGTTTATTATTATTTTGGTTTTAAAGAAAAGCACACGATGAATAACTATCCCAACCGAGTTTGAGAATTCAGCTTTCATTTTGCTGATACTAAACCAAGTGTTCGTTATTCAAAATGGATGCGTCTGAAGTTTCATTGCCATAACATTGACTGGAGCTAATCAGAACAAATTCATACTCAAACTGTTGTGTTGCTATATGCGCGCACCCACGTATAATCGTGTACTAGACTTTATAACAGAGACAAAATAATTCCGCAACGAAAAGTCATCCGTATATTGACTCGCTTATTATAATCATATAGACTTTAGAGATGGGGGGGGATCCACAGAAAAAAGTCGCTTAATTTTTAAATTATAATACTTAGAACTCTTTGAAGCTATTAAGTAAATTTAATTGCATTCTGTTGTAGATTTCGCATTTTGAATTCTACTTTGGAAAAAGTACTTTATTTTAACCATCCGAATGTAAATTGTGTTCATTTTCCTCTACGTGAAGTTGCGTGCAGGATTATTCAAATTATTGTTTACCAAAAAGCAATTTGAAATTGTGTGAAAGACGGAGAGAGCTTATTTACACAGATGACTTTTTGCAAAAAAAGTGAAATGATTTACGCTTAAATGGAAATGCCGTTTAAAATTCTGTTTGTTGGGAAATGAATTTTATGGTTTTCCACATGCTAAAGGTAGTTGTTAATACCCTTAATAATAACCGATTATCTTAAAATAATAAAGATACTCGGTTCGATATCTTTATTAATCATTCATTTATTTAATCACTGTGAAATCAACAAGTAAAACGGCCTTTATTTTGATATTCGAATTATGATCTTTTTTGTATAACAACATAATTGCCTTTGTTATGAATGTATTAATTACTGCTTCAATCTGAATACACGGCTTGGTGATCAATACTTCTGAACACCTGCATTTATTTGCCATTAGTAACTGTAGATATAAACTGAATATTTTCAAATAGAGATTTTTTAAATTTTATTTTCATGATACGATTTGTGTGCACATTTAAGTTTATCAAGGTATCTTCAATAAAGACGGTTTGCAGGATATCCACATTTCTCCAAGTTTAACTTTTCTTGCATCAGAGAAATGGAATTTAATCGCTTAAAATCAAACGTATTGATAATACTTAATGACATATTCCAGAAAATTAAATTATTTTATTTAACTACCCTAAGTAATGCACACCTCGTTTTATAAGCCGTTGATGTACGTCTATACAAGCCATTTTCGTGCTAGGAGTATAGCAAAACGGTGACGTTTTTAGCAGTAAATCGGATTTTTTATTTGCCGATACTATATACTAATTCCAGAAATCCTTTTTCTTAAATTTGATATTTGCGACATCAGAATATCAATTGTCTGCATTTTATTCTCATAATTTTACATGTTTACGTATTTAATATTAAAATTTTGTGTTTTTGGTTGTGTTTATTTAATTCTCTGATGAGATTTTCTCCATTTTCTTTCTATCTTCGTCGTATCGTTTGTTTGTTAAGCCGACACGCTGGATTTATATATCCATGTTTGATCCAAGATTTTCGCCGTTTAGAATTATTGCCAATTATATTATAATCTTTCACATTTGTTGGTGATGCCATGTCATGTCAGCAAAAAGGGTTAACAAGATGAAAAATTAATTTCATTTTTCGTATCGTTGAAATTTATTCAATCTAAATAACAACTTTTTAAAAAATTTTGATATGTGTTATAATTTTTGATAGAGCTGTCAATGGAATTTTAAATTAATTGCAATAATATATTGAAGCATGGAGGCCAGAAATATTAAAAAACAAGAAACCTTTCATAATCCATCGATTCCACTCCGGAAAGTAATTTTTTTTATCATATTCTGAAATAAAGAAAATATTTTTACAATGTGATCTCTTCCTGAATGATTCATCATCTCCTATTCAAGATGATGAACTCATCTCAAATTATTTAATTTTTCTGTGGTTTTGTATCTTAAATTATTATTTAGAGATGACACATTTATTTTCGTGAAAATTATTGATATTGCTATTGTTTTTAAAGGTTAAATTATTGTTATGTCCGGATATAATATTTAGAAATATTTTTAAATTCCAAATCTCCCTGAAAGAATGTCTGCTATCTGACAATGTATTCGCTTCAAAGATCACAAAGAAGTAAGAATTTATTTTTCTTTTACTTCTTGGCCGTGAATCTTTTCGAAGTCATTATTTCCCTTCTTTCCTCCTTTTTTTTTTCCCCCTTTTTTTTTTTTTTTTTTTTTTGTGACACTTAAAAAGTTTTCACTTGAGGAATATAATGAGGTCAATACTTCTCCCTTACTAACTTTCGCCTCTAAGCATTCGATTTTTCCCCACGTGAATTTTCCAAAATTTAATTTTTGCCTCTTTTTTAGCAGTTTGTTTCGAATTCAAAAGTTTGTTTATTTTCCATTAACAATTAGATCAATTTTTATATTCGTAACAACAGGTAATTTAGGCTGTAATTAAATCTTGGAAATTGTGTGTATGCATTTATTCCTATTAAAGAAAGAATGAGTTCATTACATCTTGGTTTTAAAAATTGTTATTATATTTTCTGTAGTTTTGGTTTCCTTTAACACGCCTTAGAAATAATGTTTTGGCTTTTTCTGTTATATTCTGAAAAAGGTAGTTAGCATTACTTCTCAGTGTTAGAGATGGTTTTGCTATATTATGTGCAGAAAAGTGTGTGTGTGTGTGTGTGTGTGTGTGTGTGTGTGTGTGTGTGTGTG
>JAOUZG010020776.1:88053-159970 GCA_026289955.1 Argiope argentata | reverse complement strand
ATTAAAAAATATCTTAGGATTAAAAAATATCAATTAATGAAATCTTGGTTTCATCCGAATGCTAATATCTAATGTGTTAATAAATTTGATGATACATGTATTTCAAGATTTCATTATGTTTATAGCAATGAATAGCGAAACATATTGAAGATCAATTACAAGAAAATAATTAATATAAAAGATTGTGCTTCTTCACCTGCCAACTAAACAGTAATTTTGAATATTATTTTTTAAAATTTTACCTTAAAATCAGTAAATTTTGGCGACAAACTCGATATTTACTGTTTCTTTTGTAGATGCTTCGATTGGATGTAGCATACAGGCTTATCATTTAGATGTTTATTATTTTTAAATACAAGAAGTAAAATTTGTTGAACTGTTAACTTGGAGATGTTTTAATGAAATCTAATTATTTTGGACATCCTGAAGTTTCGTGGGGAAAAACTATGCTTTTATTGTGACTTGCCAAAATAGAATATCCAATTAGAAAATGAAATTTTGTCAGCGTGTGACTAGTGTTGTAATTTTTGGTGATTTACAAGAATTTCTAAGCTTAGACTGGATTCAAATTATTTTTGTTTGTGTGTGTTAGGTTATACATTCAAATGTGTTTTTATCTACGTGCATTAGTTTTTCATTAAAATTATTTTTATTTAGGGGTGTTAGGTCATACATTTAAATTTGTTTTTATCTACATGCTTTAGTTTTTCATTAAAATTTTTTCTGTTTGCTTGTGAAATTTCAAAAGCATCTTTACCTGTAAAAACTCAACTGCTAATGGGAAGACAAATATTTACTTTGTAGCATTAAATTTTGAATAGAAAAATTTAGACTGTTTAATATTATTTACTATGAATAATAAATTATTAACAATTCAGATAGACATATGCTTCCAAATGAAAAAGAATGCTTGCGATGAAGTAAATAATGATATTTTATGTTGTTGGAATCCAGAAATTTAATGATGAAAACTACTAAATCATTTTTTAAAGAAGTTTTCAGTTCTATTACTCATACTTAATATGAAAAAAAAGATACCTTGAGACAGATAATAAAAACTCTTCATTGTCTTCTGAATAAAAATGACCGAATAATAATAATTGTTTTTAAAAAGGGGGATCGTATATAAATTTATTTTAGGGAAACAATTATCTGCTTTTTGAAAAAAGTAAAATAATTTAGACGATATATGATAATTTTTTAATCGATTTGAATATTCAACAAAAAACGTAAAACGAATGTTCAGCCTGAACGCAATAATAAAAAATGGTAATAAAGCTTGTGAAATTAACAGTATGATTTAAAAAACCATTACAAAATTAAACTGTACTTAAAGTTGATTACAGCAGACGATTTTTATTCTTGAAAAAAAATTACTTTGCCTTAATATTTCCTCAAATACTTTATCCCCTTCACTCTCCGGATTACTTCAAAAGGAGTAATGTAATGGATTTAAATTCGGCAATAGCGGGGAAACTTGCAGAGTCAAAATATACCTGTCATGAAAGTATGTATATGAAAAAGATAAGTCAATTAAATCCTTATCATGCAAAACCACTTTTTTGACAAATTCCACAGTGATAGACTCTTCAAAGAATCAAATAATGTGTCGGATAAAAAATAATATACCTTATATTTAGCAAACGTCAATGCTTTATCAATAAAAAAAATGTTTACGAACCAACTTGTTTGGTGCATATTTAGTCGCATGTTACAAAGATTTTGTTGCAACCAAGAGTGATTATTATTAGACGTTAAATTTCAATGCAGGAAAATTTTATCAACAAAGAAACAAGAGTTTATTGAGTTGCTTGTATCTGAAATATTCTTGCATATAATTTGTCTTCATTTAGAATAGTATACTGTTTTAATTTCTTGTACTCGACAAATTCTGTTGATATAATTGATTTTTCTTCAAATTTCAGATCTCCCGACTTATAATTTTATGCAGATTTCGATTATTAAGCAAACCAATAAGATATTTTAAATTAGATTATAATACGTTTGCATTTTTTTATTTTATTTTGTAATGTAATCCTTCTTGTGACTATCCTATTAAGGCGATATGGCGTTCGAAATTTCGATCTGTTAGACATGAATTTTTAGTTTTTAGAAATTTCACTATCCGTTAAAATTTTTTCCAAATTTTGAGAAATGTTTTTATCTAAAATTAAGTGGTAAGTATATTTACCAGTGAATATTCTATTTTAATTCTTAATGCTCTGAGGTAAATGTTTACTTCTAATTTGGCTTGGATGATCATTGATAAGTATATTTACCACTTCTATTTCCATAAATTAATTAGTTATTTTTCTAACGGATTTTTTTCTTATAATTGTACTAACTTTTTTGAAGGTATGCTGTAATTATACAGTGTGAAGTATTAATTAAAATAATCGAACCATAAGCATATTTAATAGCTCCTACGTAAATATTTAATTGTTAGTCTTTCCAAAACACTAGTAATACTTTCTCGTGCTAAGTAATAAGAAACAAATTTAATCTAATAACACATTAACGCATATTTTCAATTTGCATATGTATCCTTTAGAGCATTTCCGAGAGCACGTAATTTATACATTAAAATCTTCTGATGGAGTGATAATTTGTCCTGTTTTGATTGTAGAATAATGTAACTTATTTTTTTAAAAAAAATGTTAATGTGTCAAGAATATTTTACAAACTAAACCTAACAAGACCAGAGGAATGTATATAATTTTTTATTTCAACATTACATTTTTTGACTCAAATAACATAAAATATAATTTTTTAATACTTCATTTAATGCATTTTTTTCAACTAAAATATTTGCCTATTCCTAAAAAATTAGTAATTAGCTGTTGAGCCATGATTAGTACGGAAATCCTGTATATTTGCATAGGTAATGAGTGACACTGAAGTACAAATGTTTCGTTTTAATCTGAAAACTACCGATTTACTATCAGGTTTTCTTTCTCTTAAATTCTTTTCAAATCATTGAAGGTTAACTCTTGTACCTTGGGTTGGCTGGAGGTTATTTCAAGAATTTTGGATCGCATAGGAATAGTAGAGTATAAAGATTTTTCTATTTCTTAAAATCTTGACTTTGAGCAAAAATTGAAAAAGGTGATAAATGTATTGATTTTTTAATGCTATTTGCGAATTCCTTCGATGTCATATTTCATTCAAGTACAATTATACCGTTTTTTAAAAATTCTGATGTTGCATGGAAAAATTATCATTTTTGTGCTATTGTTTCGCACATTATTGTACATGCTTCAGAAGTTACTGGGAAACAAGCATTCAGTCTGAAATTCAGTTACCATATAAAAATGATTTACATCGTATGATATATAGGTGGAATAATGGCATTCTGCAGGTACTATCTAAGTAAAATAAATTATGTATTGTGTATAGAATGTGCCTAATTTTCTTTTGCTTTACATACTTTTCAATTCTTTTCTTTTGTTGCCTTAAATTTTTTTTCACGGATAAATTAACGGATTAAAATTATATGCAGTAATAAATTAGTCGATCATAATTAATCACTTTTTAATCAATGTTTCAATCTATTTATATAGTAATGTAAAGTATTTAATCCTTTCTCAACCGAAGTTGGTTTTAAAAAGTGTTGTATTAAAATTCCCCATGTTTGTTGTTGTTCTGAAAATTCTTAACTTGTAATTTGAAAAAATCAGCATATTCCAAATGTTCTACAAATGCAACTATATCTTGTGAATTTAAACTTTAATTTTTTAAATTAAGGAGTATCCATTTACATTATGTTTATATAATTCTTCTTTCGGTCCCGATAAATTTTTGGTCATTTTAGTTTTTGAAAGTCTTTTCGCAAAAAATGGACCTGCCATATCTGATCGAGACATATTTTTATCACCCTATATATTGTGTTTCCACGTTGAAAAATGAATTTATCTTTCTACATCTTCCAAAATGTTTTCACAGTTCAACAGTAGCTGGGAGAATTTTATCCGAAGGATTCAAACTACGGACATACAAATACTGATTCTTGAAACAAATTCTGAATTGAGTACCCTGTTACAACATAAAATTTACGAGCGTTTCCCGGTGCAATGATTTTAACTCTTTCATGTTTGATGGTGTACATTTTATACTCATTCTTTTTACGTCATTTTTTTCTGTGATACACTTCTTGTGCCACCTTTATCATAGATGTACATACTTTAAGACTTATCTTTTGTTTTTAGTTGAATGTATTATATTTGTATTAAAATATTTTGGTATGATTTTGTATTAACCTGTACGCTCATTTTCTTACAAAAGAAGGGGGGAGGTAAGAATTAGAAGATATTTCTAGTTTCATCGATTCTCTCCCCCCCCCCACCCACTTTTTAATAGAATTCCGATTTAAAAAAATTTGGGACTTCTGAAATTAATGCAAACTAGGTAAGCCAGACTAATGAGATATATAAAATTACTTTCAATAAAATGTTTATATAGCAAATGTTGTTGAATTCTATTAATTGTATCCATTTGTCAGAAAAGTATCGTTCATACAATTCTTTCTTATTTCGTTAGCCAAAACTTCCAATCAAATTGCACGCGTTCTCTTTGAGAAAATAGCATTTGATTGTATTAAATTGTTTCATAATGTTATCTCTAAAGGCAAGTAGAGATTTATAGTTTATTTTTTGTTTTGAATATAAATAAAACATTTTTGGTAGTTTATAAAAATAAAACTGATCTTTTTTATGTTTTTTTTATTATTATTTTGCATGAGAAAACAGAATTTTGATCGTTTTGAAATATTATTACAGAAGAAAAATACTCGCTTACCTTTAAAAATTGCTTTTAATTAATGATAAAATATATAATCTAAAACTAAACAATAAGTATTATTACTTTAATGGAATATGATGCGAGAAAAACTAATTGATGAATGGGTATTGCAATTTTGTTTCAAGGTTATCTTAAGAAGAAACGTCAGAACTTCTATTGAAAAGTTCTCACCAGGTACCAGTTAAAATGAGTGTTGTGAAATACCTGAAGAATTCTTTCTTCTCTTGGTGAATGAAGTGGAAATGTTTATGCATTGTGATATAAGTGAATAGTTTTATTTTGCTATGCCTTGGGAATTTTATTTTATTAGCAATGTTTGCTGTATAAATCTTTCCAAAAAATACTTTTGCATTAACCATGTTGTTGCCAGACCTAATTTTCACCTTTTCTATCGAGCAACCACTTATTTTTGATGAATCGTAACTATTCTTTGTTTATGGAATAGAGCTACAAATAAACTGATTTACATTTGAAAATTATTGAAGCGTATGAAGAAATTATTATATTGGTAAAGAATATAACTACTACAATGGGATATTACTCTGCAATATCAGATTAGGTTACTAAATTTACTTTTGGGGGAAGGTTACTACATTAGGTTACTACATTTACTTTTGGTGGAAGAAATTTGAGCATAATTTATCAGTCTGAAACTATTAATTCGAGCTATAATTTGGAAGCATGGCAAAGAAAGAAAAGTTATGGAAAGATTAAAGTTAAATCATTCTTACAATCAAAGTTATTATTCTTAAAGAATTATATATTTTGATTATTCTTACAATCGGTCTTTTTACTATGCTCTTGTGTATGTTGATATGAGTAAGATAGAATGATTCAATATTACGACAACTTAATGCATCATCCAAGTTGTTGCATCTTGAAATATTGGTTTCAACTAACATCATACATGCTAAGCTATGTATTTTCTGTCGGAAATGTCTCGTTGAAATGAAATTCAGGTATTTTATTAGTCCGAGTTATTATGAATCCTAACAAATTCAAATTCAAGAAACTTATATATATGTAATTTTTACGATTAAATACTTTTTTCTCTTGAAAATTTTAAGAATAATCTTTGTTTATCTGTAGTTATATTTTAGGTTTTTAATTGGGTAATTAACTTATATTTATTTAGTTTTGCATTGGAATATTTCGTCGTACTCAATTAACAAGTTAATCCAAGTCAATTTAAAACATTGATATAAAAATATTCTATTTTAGATTTGTACAATTTTTTATAGTATACTAATCTTTTTCAGGCGGTGCCTTTCTGAAGTATCGAAAAAAAGAAACACCACCATGGTTATCGTAACGAGGGTAAGTAATTATTTTCAGCATTCATAAAAATTTTACTGAAACGTTTCTGATTTTTTTATATGCATTCCATTTAGAAAATTTATAAATTCATTATTTGAATAAGAATCAAAGATATATAATAATATATATAATATGTTCATTTATAAAACTTCACTCTTTCGGAAATGAGCTTTCTAGATTAATTTTAAACGGAATACCTTATTTCATTCTATTTTATTCATTTATTGCTTCCATTTCTCAAAATATTCCATTTCTTTTCCTGTCATCAAACCACTGATTCCCTTTCTCGGCCAGTTTCGAAAATAAATCATTCACCCTCCCTCTTCCTAAAATTTCCTGACTGAAATTCAGTTTTCTATCTGAAATGTAACGTTTTCTAGACAAACGCATCCATTCGTAATGAATATTACATTAAAAGGTAATTTAAAAATTCTGTGACATGTATAATTTTATTGAAGCAGAAGTTTATTAAGGATTCTGCTAATGTCTTTAGTTTGATAATTGTGTGTAGTTTTCAATTAAAAGAAGAAGAAAAATTGCAGTTTTGTTCGAATGTTGAGAAAGAGTTATGAATGTTTTGTGACACGAAACCTTTTAAATCTGAATATACTATTATAAGAAATGATTCCCTTTTCAAATTGCATCTTGAATATAAAATCTTAGATTGCTAAACCAAAAGAAAAAAATCAAATACTTAAGTTGTATTTAATGATTTTTCAATTTAACTCATCAATCCTGTTTATCATTAAAAAGAAACATATTATCATTAGGTTCCTTCGTTTTAGTTTTTGTTGTTGTTGTCCTTTTTGAAAATATTAATTTTCTGCTTATAATTTAAAATAGCAAGCCGGCTATATGGCAACCCGTGTTTCAGATACATTTAATCTAAATAATATATTTAATTGGAAGATTTTTATGTCCATGAATTTTTGTTTGAAGAAGATTAATAATTTGGAAATCTATTCAAACATCCGCATAAAAGGATTTTTTTATTATTATTTCGAATGTTGAAGTCACTGATTACTGCCTTATATAAGAAAAGCTGTTAAAATAAATAAATAGATGAATAAAAAAAACTAACCATTTTAAACGAATTCATGAAAAAAGTAATGAATGCCTATTACTCTTCCTCTTTAAACTTTTTTAAAAATCAGTATGAGTGGATTGAATTAATATATAGTATTCTTTGACGCGTTTTGATTATATTTAGTTATAACGCATAGTTTCCGAATGATCTCTCCTAAAAATTACATTATAGTTTCAACGCTTTTGCATATCACTAGATTTTCTGAAAATATTTTGCCTAAAGAAGCGAACTTCGTTATACTTTTGATATAGCATTGTCAGATTTGATTCTTACTCCATCAAACCAAAATCAATCAAGAAACTAAACACTGTTACAGAATGTTAAGTTAATGATCATAGATAATCATATTTGGCCAACGTAGTTTTTGACCCTGAGAAAGATATAGCTTGAAATTAGCTTTTCGATTATAGGGACATCGTACATTATAATTTCAGTGTTTTTGCTTATCACTAGGTTTGCTGAAATTATCTATCCAAAGTTTCAAATTTTACCACACGTTTGATGCTGCATGATCAGATTTGATTCTGACTCCATCAAACCAAAATCAGTCAATCAACACACTAAACCCTGGTACAAAATATTAAGTAAATTATCATGGCTAATCGTATTCGACCAAAGCAGTTCTTGGCCTTGAGAAAGATTTGGTTTGCAATGTGTCTCTCAACTGTAAGGACATCGAACCTAACAGAAAAGCAAGCAAACATCGCATATTAGAATTAGTTATCAATCTACTTTGTATTCTAAATAGGTTTTAACCTTATAATTTCTAATAGATTTATATACAACCCCCTTCTTAGATGCTCCACCACTAATTTTTTTTTTTTTCATATTTTCATTATAAAATATTACTGAAGAATTATTTCAGTTCTACATTCAGGTGAATTCATCTCATATATAATAATTTCAGTTTGTTCCTGAAGTTTACTCAACATAATTTTTGTATTTTTTTATATAAACATATGCTGGAATATAATGATTTCTAAATTATATGCATATATTTATTTATGCATATGTATTATTTTCCGCTCTAAAAATTACTCTCCAGCTTCCCTTGTGGATAAATTTCTACGTTCTCTTCCTATGAGGACGATATATTGCGGTATATTGCCATTACGTTCGAAATAAAAGGATCAGCTGACAACCATCGAGGTTGCCCCAATGCACTTCGCAACAATCATTGTATTCCCTTGACTCGCTTGAGCAGTGTTGCGTAACATTTGAAATTAATAACATTCCTGCAGCGGTCGCTGGTTAGCATTTATTTATTTTCAACGTTTATAAAAGTTCAAGTGATGGTGCTTTTATTTCAGGATCGCTGCGAAGAGAATCTGGCTGTTAACGCTGTTTAAAATGACATTTGTTATCTACTAAACTTGTACTTAATGATTGAATTTCTGGTTTGAAGGCGATAAACTTCATATTTCAGAGATAATCTAAACAAACTTGAGTTGTTGCTTTCTACAGAACTCTGTAGCAATGTATGTTTCTTAATTTAAATTCTCTGCCAAAGAGAGTAACTTTTCACTTCGTTTAAAATTGTCTATTAAGCGTGTGCTTCATCTGAATTATTTCTTTTTCTAGTTTTCAGGCAAGAAATTTTATATTCGAGAAAGATAATCTAAACAAACTTGAAAAGTTGATTTTTAATTACGGAACGCTGTAACTGTTTTTGTTTCTAATCATTTTAATTTCTCTGACAATCTTTCTTATTTATTTTCCCATATAAAGTGGCTATGCTATGGTCTTAAAGACAACTGAATCTGTATGTTTGGGATACTTATTGATGCCAGAATATTATATAACTACATAATAAGACAATATTTTTCCAGCTAGAATTTAGAATGGGTTCATGCCTTAAATTATTAAACTTATTACTAAATATAAAAGTACTTCGACTTTTCACTTTTTATAATACTGTTAGTTGATTTTAGAAAACCTCATAATTTCCGTGGGAGTAGGGAAATAAATTAATTTACAATTTATGTAAAATTGATTATTTCGAATTTTCATTTTATCAAAGGTTTGTTATTTTTTCAAAATCTAATATTCTGGCATCAAAAAATATCTCATACATTCATATTTAGTTGCCTTTAAGACCATAGGCCCTGGATTGCTATATTTTGCTTGTTCCTGGTACTCATTATTTACGTTCTGCTTAAAAGATAGTCGCCTTAGAAAGTTAACAAGTTGAGCTGGATATCCCTAGACAAAAATTTCATAAACAATGTTTCCCCACTTTATTTTATAAAGACCGTGTTGGTGAATGTTTGATTATTCTATTTTAGAAAACAGAGTTGCTAAAAAAATCCTTTTAAACTAATTCATTTTGTAGCATTTGTCAAATATTATATATTATTAAAATGATCCTCTTTTGCTCGTATCTTGTTTCCCTCTGATATTCATTTAAAAATTTGTACCCTGAATAAAAAAGCCCATTATTAGAATTTTGTTCTGGTGTTCAAATTTTCAAATTCAAATGTAATTCTGAATGCAATATTTCTAAGCTTGAAGCTTTTTTTGTGTGAATTATGTTTTATAAAAGGAAATGATAATCATACATTGATGTGATTTTGAAAAACAATGATTAAGTTTTACTATTTCCATTATTTTATATTTGTTATTTACATGCACTATTTTTTTTTCTAATTTTTTGTGTAGCATATATGTATTTGATAAATCTATTTTCTTAGCTACAAATAGGCATATAATGTTTTCAATATTATTTCGTTCACTTTCCTCCCTTCGGTTTTATATAATTATTTCAAAATACTGCATTTTTATTGGCTGAAGAATCCTTCTTTTGAGAAAATCTATAATTTTCCCTCTTTGTCCTGTCATTATTTATTTCTACTATTGTAAGAAATTATTTTTTGCTGAATGTGCAGATAGAAACGATATGATCTAACCTAAAAATTTAAACCTTTTTCATTAAGCTACTGAAACGTTCAAAATCAATTTTTGTTGTAATATTCAGAGTTACCTGACAAGTTTTCATAGATTTACGCGGAAATGACTCGACAGTATGAAGCAATGTATTTTTGCTTTAAATGCGGAGAAACACCTTTTAAACAGGTGATTCAAATAAGAACTACGACTACATCCTCAAAGACCTGCCTTTTCATTTAAGCGATGGCTTCCCGAAGTTGTTTTTCATATATAATATAAATAATTTAATGTTTCTATGCTGTATGTTAAATCCAATATCTCCAAACACTATTTTAAATTCCGTGACTCCAAAAAGATTATTACATATTTTCTTTTCATTTGGCGATTATTGTTAATTGCTTAAAACAATAAAAATGGTGTAAAAATGTAACGAAAACAGATAATACTGTGGAACATTAGACTCGGTTTACCGATTCCAGGGTTTGAAGGTAATCGCCTAAATTTCAAATAATATTCCATTAGAGTAATAGGCTATAGGTTCGCTTGTTTTGCGAATATTTTATGCCTATTACTTGTTGAATTCTTTCATTCAACTTCTGTTATCATGTCCTAAGTATTAAAATTATTGATGCATTTTGATAAATTAAAAACATAGCCGAGTGTAGCAAAGTTGATAATAACTAGGTAGTGTATGTTAATCTCTTTTAAGCGTTGTTTAATAATTAATAACTGCCACAAAAAAGAGCATATTTTAGAGATCAGTTCTCTGTGATGTTTTGTTTACCTAAAAACTCAAATAATAATTATAAGTATGAAGAAAACACAATTTTTTTGCTGTTTTTTTAATGCAATTTCGCGATTTTTAATCGAGATTTAAAATTTTAATATTTCTCTAATTTCAACTAATACATATTGCTTTTCCTTTCTGTTAAGCTTAATTAAATGGTGTGATTCCGTTTATTTGTTAGCTGTTTTAAACTCTGCATATTTTCACTTGTTTAAGATTATTTGAAAGCTAAATGTAGTCTAAATGCAGTTTTAGGTTCTTTAAAATAATAAGGCATTTATAAAAGATCATTTTTGTCAATTTTCATCAATCATCATCTTATTATGAAATGTATCAGATTCTATTGTATCAGGGATAAAATCTTTATTAAATTATCATGGAAACTTAACCTTATCGTAAATTAGCTTAAATATAACCTTAATGAACATTTAATTAGGAATCATAAAAAAGAATCATTTGTGAGGAATAATAAGAAAGCAAGTTTGAAAATTTTGAATATAACTAGGTTTCCATCAAATGAAACCAAACATTCTGTACCTGTTTAATCTTTTTCAAGTGAATTTACGAATCAGAATATTTACAGGCGTAAAATGTTTATAACGAAAATAGTTAAAACTGACTTTAGTATTATCTTAAAAGACTTGAAAAATAGATTTAAAAGTTTTGCATTAAAAAAATCAAAACATCATTTTATGAAAATTCAGTACTTCTAGAATAATCAATGAAATCGATTCCTGGATATTTGATATTCTTCAGATGTGCCGTGCCAATTTAATTTTAGAGCCTATAGCTCATCTTGTATCTTGACGTATTAATACGACGTAAAATATGTTTTTAAAGCTTAGATGTCTGGGATTGTTATATTTGTCAAATGAATCAATTAAATTGATATGCTATATTCTGTTAATGTTAATTTAGCTATTCAAAATAAGTCTGTCATTTTTTTATATCTTTACAGCGTCCTTCTGCGGAATTGACGTTAGTTAAATTTTGCATTTTCGTCTGAGATATATATTAAAAGATATTAAAATATCTTTTAATAATTTCACTATTTTTTTCATGTCAAAATATCGAGAATTAATAAGTTTAATTTAGTTTAACCTCATTGAAAATGTGCTTAAGTCTTTTCATTCAGAAGTGAATCTTTTAAATATCGGAATGCTCTACCTTTCAATATACCTTTTGTTCGTAGAGCAAGCATACGATTAACCCATATTCCTTCAGGTGAGCTGAAATTCCCTATCAGACATCATCCCCCCAGGTAATTGTCCTCTAGCGAAGATTCTATCGTGTCGAGCAATCCAGCGAACGAGAGAATCCTTCAACTTCCGCGTCCAGAAAAAAAAATCTATCTCTTTAGAAAGTCATAGCTTTGCAAATATACTTTGGAAGGATATAACTTTGGAGTATTAAATAAAAGTTTTTTAGATCGTGTTCAGTTTTATTGTTATTTTCATATACATAAATGGGGTATCAAAAAAATTTAATGTTTAGTTTCTGGAAGATAACGAATTGCAGAATGTGAAGCATTCTATTTTTGTAGTTAATTAAGGAAGAATATGATTCACGATTAAAACAATTATTTTAATAAAAATAATTTTTAAAGACATACTTTTATTAGTGTACTAAACGGTAGATTTTTTAAAATTTAATTACTTTCTCATTTATAGTTTCTGATAACAATTTGTTATTGCATACAGCTTGGTATTTCGAAATCACTTTTTTTTCTCTTAAATTTTCTGCCAAATGACGACCCTCTCATGTAGATTTGACATTTAACTAAAATAATCAATTAACTGATGTTTTAGTTTTAAAAATATCATGGTTTTGGTTTGTCATCTAGAACTTATAAGCGTACGAAATTTGAAAATTGTAGATCAGCAACAAGTGAATTAAAAATCAATTACAAAATTGCATTGCTACTAAGATGTTACATGTTAAGTTAAATAAAAGCGCTTGAAAAAAGTTCGTCCTTTTAAGCAGTTATTTTAGTTTTCTGAAGCGAAATTTAAGTTATTATGTATTATTCCCATAGTCACAAAAATCTTTATTTTTTTTAAATATTTTATGTGAAGACACGTTTCTACATCACATACTCTTAATTTGATGTCTAAAAGATAACACTTTGAATGTAAATTAAAAAAGAAAATTCTTTTTAAAACGTTTTGAAAGATCTTAGTAAGCATAACTTGCAGCTGCTAATTAATATTCACTACATACTCTTTTTGCTTTTTTAATATCCGTGTTTGGAATTGTTATTTTTCATTGATAACTACTTCATTCATAACTCGGTTTAGATTAAACATATGACTGCCAAAAAAAATTCGATTTTAGCATAAAATGAGATTAAAATTATTTGACTGAAACGTCTTGTGACTCTTGTTATATTCTTTCTGTTGCTATTTTTTAATAAACATTAATCAGTGGAAATAAAAATGTGAGAATTCTTGTGATTATTCATAACATATTTTTAAAAATATCTGTTATATATGAAAACTGGGAAAAAAATCTATCGTGATGTCATAAAGGTGAAAAATCATCATTCACTGACCCGTAACAATCACTGTGACTGTGGCCCGGAGTTCCGAGCTCAAAGGATCTTCAAATGAGAAGAAAAAAAATATAAAAAGTAATCACGGAAAATATTTTACTTATAAAAATCGAATTAGATTTCGGTTAACAATATCTTATTCGAAGAGTTGTTTGTTTATTTGATATTTAATTTGAAATACTGTTTACATTTAAATGAATAAAAAATGTAAAACTTAATTCAAAGAGTAAGGAAGATAAAATAGTTAATGAGTTTACTACCTTAACTGTTATAAATAGAGATTTTTGTAATCTAAATGTAAAAATAAAGTTTTCTGTGTAATTTGCTGGTAAAAATTTTATTTTCTTTATAATGCTTAAATCTTATATGGCGCTCTGTTTAACTTCTTATATACATGTCATACAACTCAATCTAAATCTTCGTTTTGGCCCGATTGATGTATAAATTTTTATCTATTAAAATGAAGTCTTGTTTGCTTTATTTTGATTTTTCATAAAATTTACTATGCCGTCATTTGTATTGTATTAAGCATATATATGTGTATTGCATTAAGTACATATACGTAAAATTTACTGTGCTGTCATTTACATTGCATTAAGCATGTATATGTGTTATCGGTTGACTTAAAAAGGGGTGGGGGGGGTTAAAAAATAAATTTAGCAGTTGATAGGTTAATATCATATTATTTCTTATATAATATCCTTTTTGACTCATATACATTAGGCAGAAGTCAAAAATAATATATAAACGGGCGCTTGAAAAGCATTTGAAGAAAATTTCATTATATTAAAGCTTATGAAGCCACTTTAATTATTGAGAAAATCATCAGCCACCAAAAAAATTGATTAAATTTGAAAAACAAAAAAAGAGGGCAGTATCATCTGTGGTCCAGGTAATTTTAAATCTCTAGTTATTTCCTAGGTTTTCAACTTAGTCAAGACTAAGGTCCTTTCATGTACAATCAGTGGCATAAACAAGGGTAACAGGTTCTCGTTGTATAATTTTTTCAACCCCGTCATCATCACTGGTATTTCACTTCAACAATGGTATAGACACTGCGATGCCTTCTCCCGAAGGTACCCCATAAAATTGATTGCCGCAGTGTATGTCTCTTGATCTCTGGTCGCTACGCCATTATATATAGTCTAGAACGCTGGCTTAGGAATCTGAAAAACAAAAATCTGATACATGGTGAAGAAATTGCTATTAGTGTAAACACGAAATTTTCAAAATAACTGATGTTCATATTTTAGCAATTTTCTGAGTTCAAACTTTTTATTATTTGTCATATCAGGACGTCGCCGCTTTTCGACTGGACAACTTTAGGTCTATAAACCAGATTGTAATCTGTTTTTATTTATTGGTATGCTATGTATTAGTTGTTTATATAAGGCATAATAGTTGTTGTTACTCTAAAAAATTCAAATGGAATTCAGCTAAAAATATATTTAAGTTCATGGTTATGTTTTTAAGTTTATGAAAAACTTCTCCCTATTCTGTATAGTTCTTCTTTTAAAAAACGGAAATAGATTCGTTAAGTAATTCTTTGTAATCGGTGAAAATCGAAATTTTTTTGTCAATTAAATTAAGTCTAATGTAATCATATTTTCTACTAAATAAGTCTTAAAAATTATCGATTTTCTTTCCCGTTTCTGTAGTTTCCACATCTTTATATCTATACAGTAACGTGAAAAAAATTTTGCGAGTAAACTGTCATTTGAAAGGTAAAATAACTAAACGTTTCTAAAAAGGAAATCTCACTAGTTGAACTTATTTAAATTCAAAACTTGTCTTGTATTCAGAATAAACTCTGCGTAGCTCATATCCGTGGCTGCATCTGAAGAAATAAATTAATGGGGGGGGGGGGCAAAAATGTGTCTGCTAAAAAAATTTATTTGATCATGTTTATTTTTTTAATGGTTCGATTTTTTGTTTATTCATGTATATATTACCGGCAATGTATGAAGCGCTAACATTCTTTAATATGCATAGGCCCCTTTAATGCAATTTTAAAGTGTAAGAACTATATAATTTATCTAGGCATTACCAGGGCTAGTTATCAAATCTATATAAGAGCGTCTAAACATTCAAGGGTCCTGGAATTGCAATATTTTTTCTGAGTATATTGATTTGATACTTTTAATTTGCCTTTTGGGCCTTGCCATTGATTTAAATCAAATGAAACGATGTTTACATGTTTAAATATTATTTTAATATCCCTAATTATCTTTTACATTATGTTTTCTGAAAGACTCTAAAACGTGTTGCGTTATAATTTAAGGAAATACTAATACCCGATTCTATAATTAATTAGTATTTTACTTAGGGCTTGAAATTTTTTATATCTGAACTATTGAAACCCAATTGTATTCGTATTTAAATGCTTTGTCATGTTATCAAAATTTTAAATGGAGAATTAAACTCAGTAAAAATATCGATATCTAATGTAGAAAATAATAGTGGGTAATGAAAAGTGTTTACCAAAGGATACCTAAAGGACTTACGACCGATTCTGAACATTATATGTAATTTCTAGGCATTCTATAGAAAGACAAATATTACTTAAGCAAGTAGAAAATGATTGTCATGATAAGGCTTTCAAATAAGACGTGATTTCTATAGAAATGCAAATGTTATTTAGAAAAAACTATAAAAGAATTCCAATTAAAAAATTTAAAGTCGCGTACCGTGCCACTAATATTCAAAATGAATGGATGATGTATTTCCGTATTAGCCAGTTTGTCATTTGATATTGTATAAAATGTCTACGAAATGTGTGAATTAGTAATTATTTCATATATTGTTTAAACATTCGTAGACTTTCTTTCAGACATTACCGGTAACCTATACATTTTCGTTTCCATATTGTTTAGCTGTGTAAAGTACTGCATACATATCTACTATCGGCATTAGAATCTTCGTTTAAGCCATTGATTTTATTTCTTGAGTTCGATGCTCATTTCTATTTTTAGTTCTTGAAAAGTAGATATTTTAATAATAGTTTACCGAAACAGCTGAATAAATATAATAATAAGCAGCTTCTATCCTCTTCAAATGTCAGATGTTATAAATTTAGCTACTGTTTATATCCTAATGTGAGATTGCTAGTTGACTTAATTTTCTTATTTATTAAAAAATTGCTGCAAGTCATTCAATTGGATGAATTTAGCTAAGTGAATAAAAGAATCTTAATTCACATGTGACCTTTATAATCCGTAAAATTTATAAATGCTAGTACAAGATACTTCTATTTTTTATAATAATTTTATTTTTAACAATTTTGATCTTGGTGTATAGTTGTAAAAAATAACTGGAAAGAAAATAAGTACCAGTCTTTTCTTTCCACTTGTCAAAAATGAACGCTTATAAACACATCCTGCATTTAAAGTATTGAAATTCCATGTCTTTTTTTTTCTTTTCTTTTATAAGAATCAGCAGGAAGTTTAGATAATTTTATTTTTTGTCAGTTTAGTAAAACAAATCTATATTTCCTATCATTGAATTTTCTCAGTTTACTGTTTGAGTGTTTGTATTTCCTCGGTTTACTGTTTGGAAGTTTGTATTTATCCAAAATTATGTTAAAAAGTGTCATAGTGTTTTTTTTAAAAAACATTCAAACTGTGGTCTCTTTTTAGGGGGATTATATCTGGATTGAGCCCCAGACTAAAAGAGAGTTCGATGTTGCGATTGGAGCACGGGTCACATCTGCAGAGGGAAGGCGTATACAAGTCATTGATGATGACGGAAAGGTCAGCCAAAAATTTATGTATTATTAATTATTTATGTTTAAATTCGTTTTCTTTTATTAATTTAAACTGTTTTAAAAATTGTTGTAGGAACAATGGCTTACTCCAGAGAGGAGGATTAAAGCCATGCATCCAACATCAATACAAGGAGTTGAGGACATGATATCATTAGGAGATCTTCATGAAGCTGGAATTTTAAGAAATTTACTTATTCGTTACAATGAAAACCTTATTTATGTAAGTTAAAAAATTTTAACTTTGAAACCTGTCAGTTTTCTTTTCCGATCTCCTGTTTTCTTATCTAAATTGTAAATATGATATTTAGTTTTATTTATATGCAAGGTTCCATTTTTCAATTCTTAGTTCAAATTTTCGATCGTTAATTAAATGCCTTTTATTCATCCACTCAAGTTCTTATGAAAGAATTTGTAAACTTGCAGAGGATGACACTTTATGTTAATACATTTTTTTAAAATATTAATTCATTAATTAAATTAAATTAATTTTTAATACTTTAATTTGAGTTTTAGCACTTTTTAATGAAAATTGAAATCAACAGGAAGTAGCTCAATCGGTAAAATGAGAGGATTTCAGTATTTTTCCCGTGAATGTGAAGAATGCGAGTTCAGTTCTTGCGAATATCAATAATTTTTTAATTAATTATTAATATTAATTGTAAGTTTTTGATAAAAAATAGCTAAAATAAAAATTTTCTTTGTTGAACTAAGTAGCAATTGATTTAAAAAAAATTCTTTCTTTGTATTACTTGTTATATTTGTAATTCGCATTCTGAAAATAATTGCTTATGTTTTTTTTTTTAATTTCTTTGCAGACATACACAGGCTCAATTTTAGTTGCTGTTAATCCTTATCAAATCCTGCCTATTTATACTGCTGAACAAATAAAATTATACAAAGACAAAAAGATTGGTGAACTACCTCCTCATATATTTGCAATTGGTGATAACAGTTATAACAACATGAAACGATATAAACAAGATCAATGCATAATTATCAGGTTTGTTTGTTTTTAACTTTTTGATAGTATTTATTATTTGTTCAATGAAAAATTACTGTGCAAACTGAAATAATATTCATCATTTATTGACTGTTAGGTCTTTTGCCTTCAGATTTCCTTATTTGTGTTGAAGTAGACGTAATTAAATTTTGAGAACTAATATCAAGCACTTATTTTTAACCAAAATATAATATCTTGTAAATGTGCTGGCATTCATAAAATATAATTTTATTCATGTGCTTCTTACAGTGGTGAAAGTGGAGCTGGTAAAACTGAAAGTACAAAATTGATTCTTCAGTATCTAGCTGCAATTAGTGGTCAACATTCATGGATAGAACAACAAATTTTAGAGGCTAATCCAATTTTAGAAGGTACGGCTTGTTTTTGTGCATTTTTAAACTTTTTCTGTCCTACTCTTTTAAATATACAAGTTTTATATTTGTTTTATATTGCCAAGTGCTTTTAAAAATGGGTTATTTTAAACATATCTAATGTATTCTATATGATTGCAGCATTTGGGAACGCTAAAACTATTAGAAATGATAACTCAAGTAGATTTGGAAAGTATATAGACATACATTTCAATAAGTCTGGAATTATTGAAGGTGCAAGAATCGACCAATATTTATTAGAGAAATCTCGTATTGTTGGGCAGGTAAGAGTGGAATGAAAAAAATATATCGAATGTATTTATTTATTATTTCAAAATTATTCATTGTTACCCAAATTCTTGAATTAAAATAAATTAAATATATATAAAAAGTGTTAGAAAGATTTCGAGTTTATAGTTAATTGGTTCCATTCAAAATATTTTTAGAAAAATAGTGTCTCATTCTTTAAAGATGCTAATTTCTTATGTTTCTGTGTATAATTTTAGGCTACAGATGAAAGAAATTACCACATATTTTACTGTATGCTTGCTGGTCTTTCTAGAGAAGAAAAACAAAAATTGGATATAAGTGATGCTTCAAAATATAATTATTTAACTCAGGTAAAAGTTTTACTCTGTTTTTTTAAATTAAATTTAGTGTCTGGTTAGCTTAAAAACTAGATTTGTCATAGAAAATTAGTTAAAACATAAAAAATAATGTTAAAAAATTTGTATAAAATTCGTTTTTATACAAACTTAAAATTGATTATAATTCCCAATTATACGAGATTCATTACAATGTCTTATACTTCTTTTTGCTTGCAAACATCATAATGAAAACGCCCTTTTTGCTCTGAGGATTATAATATTATGTATGTATTCTACCGAGGAGCCATTATATGGCCTGCTTTTGTGATAAAACAATAATTATAATCCACAATAATGCAATGTCTTGTAATTAATATCATATGAAAGTTATGAGTCTAAAATTTTGAATTATGTACTTTATTTGCCATTTGACCGTCATAGTTCAGAATCGCAATGTTATTTCCCATCAATCAATGCTTTAGCTTCAAAATCTTTATCAATTTAATCTTATTGTACAACCTTTATAAATTGTGGATCCCAAAGTTACCTCTGTCATAAAATACACGATTTTTCTTATTTAAAATTTATACTCACAGAACCGTCAATTTTGTTGACTAATGTATCAATTACTGAAGAAATTTTTTACTCTCCAGGAATTTGTGATAAAAAAATGTTTCTTAAACATCTTTAAGTTTGATAAGTTAGATATCAGGATATGTTTTTTTTTCAATTTAATGTAATTACATTTTATGTGATGGTATGCCATTTGTATGTTTTTCATTTATATTTAATTTTATATAAAAATTTTAATCTAAAAGTTTCATTTTTACTGGATCTAATTCTATCATGGATCACTGGATGTAAAATCTCTAAAATTAAATCATTAAATCATCTCTCAAGTTAAATCAATCTCTAAAGTTAAATCAATCTCTAAAGTTAAAAGTTTATCATGTAATCTACGTTATCTTTTTATTCTAAGAGTTTCAGTTGTTGCCATATCTCTGTATTTTTTGTTACTTTCTTAAACTTTAGGGCAACTGCATTACTTGCGAGGGAAGAGATGACACTGCAGAATTTTCTGATATACGTTCTGCTATGAAAGTTCTTATGTTTTCTGATCAAGAAATTTGGGAAATACTAAAAATTCTAAGTGCTTTGTTGCACTTGGGTAACATAAAATATAAAGGTAAGCTGGAAATTACTAACATAATATTTTAGAATTTTGCTTATCAAATGTTAATGCTAGTATATCATTTCGTAGTTATTACTAATTTTAAAAAAGAAAAATTGGTGAAATTACAAAATTGTTTTGCATGATTTTATTAATAAATAAATTCTAAAAATTTTAATTCGAATACATTTAGTTCTTACTTCTGAACTTTTTAGCATGTTTTCCATTAAATTAGAGTTTATAATAATTGTAATTTGTATTAAGTTAAAATACGAGATATTCTCTTAATTATGTAATTATTTTGTAATCATGATGGGATTTTAGCTCATTTTTTTAATACTTCGAGAGTATTTGTACTTCCATTGCCAATTAATTTAGTTACCTGTTCTTATTGATAATTTGGTTATTATTGTTTTGAAAAATTATTTCACTTTTTTCAAAAAGTATTCGTTGCCATATCTCATATTTATATGTTCAATGAAAAGAACTAGAAATTGCTGAATTTGTCTAACATTCATTTAACATTTTTATAGGTACAGTTATTGATAATTTAGATGCCACAGAAATTACCAATGCTGGGAGTGTAAATAGTGCTGCAAGGTTACTTGAGGTGCGTAAAAAGGCATTTTTCTTATGGCATTTTTGAAAAATATTGACGTATAAGATAATTTACTAATGTTTCGATTGTATAAGTAAATATTTCATTTATATGTGGGGTTATTAAATTTTTCATAATACCCCGTTAGCTAATAAGTAAAACTTAAACATATTCTTAGTGTATTTACATAATACTGTACTATTCTTTTTTCTAACCCTAGGTAAATAGTTTGCATCTTATAGATGCTTTAACCACTCGAACCATTTTTGCGCATGGAGATGCTGTGGTATCTAATATGAGTACATCTCAATCAGTTGATGTGCGTGATGCATTCGTAAAAGGAATCTATGGCAGAATGTTTGTGTGGATTGTCAATAAAATAAATTCCGCTATCTACAAGCCAAAACACAGTGCAGGCTACTACAGAACATCCATTGGTGTTCTTGATATTTTTGGATTTGAAAACTTTTCTGTGAACAGGTTATTTATGTTTGTTTTATTTTGTTTTGTTTAAGTTTAGAATTATATTAGTTTATTTTTTAGAATTTTGTTGTATATATCAAGATTCAATTAAGAAGCTACTTCCTTGGTTTTATTTATTTGCACATTATTTATTCATTCTGCTTGTTTCATTCTATGTTATTAAATGATAATTTTATTCTAGAAAAACGTATTTGTTTACTTTTTTATACAATTTTCCAATTTCAGACATGATAGATATGCATATACCTTTTAATGGTTTTCTCCATTATGTTACATATGAGAATTTTTTTTTTCATGTTGATTGTCGGTAAAATTTATTCTTTCTGCAGTACGCGAGCTATTTGTTGTGTTAGTTTTCATTACTTCATTCATTTTTGTCTGTCCGAGGGTTGCTTTTAATTCTATGACCATACTGATACGAAATTTTAGAACTGAATATAGCTTAACCTCTTGGCAGTATAGAAACTATGCATGCGTTAGAGTGGAAAGTTCTAAGTAGTTTTTTTTATTGTTGCTAAGATTCCAAATGTGCAAAATGTGTAAAATTTTGTATAAATGTATTGTCAATAAAAACAGATTGTTAACTGCAACAGAAAATTTCAACTGCAAAATGTAACAATTGCAAAGAATCTCTTCATAATGCAGGAAGATGTTTTGATTATTATTGAAAGCTCGAAAATGCCTCGTGTTCTGTCAGAAAAAAGAGAGTGGAAGGGAAGAAGATTTCAAAAGATTATTAAAGATAAGAGGAGCAGGAAACACCATGAAAAAATTTGAGAAGCAGCTTTTTCTCTTAACATAAAGAGATACTTATTAAAAGGAATATCACTACAATCCCATATCTAAAAGGAATATGAAGGAAGTATAGACCTCCGAGGCCATAGTGGCGTTGTGTGTTTTAAAATCAAATATGAAGAATGGCGAAAAAAACATGTTCTGAGACCCGTTAAGAATCCTAGCTCACATATGGAACATACGACCTACATAATCACCTTACCCGTGATCCTTACCTTATCTCGGGCTTTACTTACCTTTATTACTCCACTACATCAATACAGACTATTTTCAGCATGTAATTTACGCTTTCGAGTTCAACTATCTCTAGGAGCAGTTGAGCAAAAAAATTCATAATTGTTATTTTATAATCAAAATCTAAATAATTATCAACATATAAGGAAAATGTTATTCTTAAGGAATTTTTAATTTTTCTAGTGAATCAGTACAGACTATTTTCAGCATGTAATTTACGCTTTCGATTTTAACTATATCTAGGTGCAGCTGAACAAAAAATAAATCATAATTATTATTTTATAATTAAAATCTAAATCATTATCAACATAAAATGAAAAAAATTGTTATTCTTACGAAATTTTTTGTTTTTCTAGATAAATAATGGTGGCTAAGATATATCGTTTTTTTTTACGACCTAGCAATCAAGAATTTCCCTCTTCATATAGCCGATGTTTCTATTTACTTAAACCCTGATTTGTTATTTGATCTCATAACTGTTAAATCTGCTTTGATTTGGATTCCCTTGGTGCCTTTAGAGGTTTCGTTTGCTTAAATATAGATGTCTTATATTAGGATAGTAGAATGTTAGTTAAGTCATTCTCTTTGCTATTTCACTGCGATTCGAAATTGTTAGATCACTTTCTATCCGGAGTTTGAAAATAATATCAAGCACAGCATAGAAATAATATATAGATCTGCATACCGAGTTGTTAACTTGTTTGTACCTTTTAATTGAAAAGATATTGAAATTTTTAACTCCATTCATTTTAGAGTATAATATGTATTACAGGAATCTTGTAACATTTTATTTTTGTTTAGAATTGTTTTTATTTTTCCAGCTTTGAGCAGTTCTGTATAAACTATGCAAATGAGAACCTTCAGCAATTTTTTGTTCGACATATTTTTAAACTGGAACAGGAAGAATATAATCTCGAGGCAATCAATTGGCAACACATTGAATTTGTGGACAACCAAGAAGCACTTGACCTTATTGCTGTGAAACCTATGAACATTATGGCTTTAATTGATGAAGAAAGTAAATTTCCTAAGGTAAATTGAATTTTGAGTTTTTCTTTTGTAATTATAATACTTTTATAAGATGATTAGTACTAAGTATTTTTTAACTATGTCTATTTATTTTAAGTAAAAGGAATGCAAAATGCAAAGATTTTTATTTGTTTTAATTAGCTGAGATTCTTATTTTGAAGGTGATGATGTTTAATCAAAAATAGCTTTTGTGCCAATAAACCAAAATGAAGCCTCCTAATTTGTAGGTTATATTATTTAATAAACGCCATACATTTGCAGGATTTTCAAAATTAATATAAATGCCTTATGATAGTATATTTTTTAAATTTTAACTATTTCTTGATTTGGATTTAAATTAAATGAATTTTGTATTTAATTTGAGAGCTATTTTTTTCATAAAGCAACTGATGGAAAGTAGTATATTTTCTCCACAGGAGAAAGAATGGATTATTTTCCTATTTAATTTTTTTTCTTAGTTAATCTTCCTTTCATTTAATAAAATCTTATATTGCAGCAATCTTTTGTGCTGTAATTGAAAAATTTTTATAATTTTTTTTAATTATTTTGTATTTTTGTTTTTAATAAGTAAAATAAAATAAAATTTTGTATTTTTTAGTTATCTTGAAATTAAGTTTGAAATTCTTTACACATTTTTTCACTGTTATTAAAAATTATTTATATACATCTTTTTAGGGGACAGACCAGACACTACTCAATAAGCTTCACAAGATGCATGGGAGTAACAAAAACTACTTAAAACCAAAATCAGATATAAATACTTCTTTTGGTTTAAATCATTTTGCAGGTGTTGTCTTCTATGATACAAGAGGTAAAAAAAAACAATTTCTTTCATGTAGTTTAATTTTTCAAAGCTCTCATTATTTTAAGTATATACTTTTGCTCATTTTTTAAAAAAGCTCTTTTCTGCAAAATTTTATACTTTTCTTTGAAAAAAGCATTTTAATTAAACAATGTATAAAATTTTGCTTAATGAAATTAAGGAATAAGAATATAATTATTACATCTTGAAAGCAAAAGAAAGAAATAGTTAAAAAATAAAAATCATTACATCAAACATTAATTATGAGCAAACTGATAACAAATAGAATTATGTAAGCAAGAAAGGCATAGATAAAAATATAAAGCATTTGAATTTTAAGATTTAGAAGTATTTTTTATTTTTTCATTTATAGCCATGGTATTCATATTTTTGAAGTTATAATTTAAGTTATTTGCAAATTAAAATTAATTCGATAAAATGAGGTGATTGGTTAAAATTGTCTTGATAATTTCGATCTTTCTAAAAGCTGTATTATTTATTATGAGTATTAGCTAAGTATTTGTTGTTTTTTTAAAATAGGAATTGAATTTGATATTTTGCATTTAAAATTGCATCATGATAATCTTTAAATTGTGAGCTTTATTTATACATACCTTAATATATGAGGTATATGGAAAAAGTCTTAGTTTTCTTTACTTCAGCCAATAAGCTTAAATATAATTGGATCTTGCTTAATGTTTTGAAAAAATCATTTGGCGATTTAATTTCAGTGGACTAAAATTTTTTTTCTACCATCTTTGTCAAATTAAATTTTATTTTGCCATCCTCTTCAAAGATTTATATTTTCAATGTTATAGGATTTCTGGAAAAGAACAGGGACACTTTTAGTGCAGACTTAATACAGTTGATTCAAGTCGCCAATAATAAATTCCTCCAGAATTTATTTGTTCATGAAATTGGCATGGTAAGCATTTATTTATATTATTTGAGGTAAAATAAAATACGAAATATGCTTACAGTTTTGGTACTTAATTTCATTGATTTGAAAAATAGGATTAAATAATTAGTTTCTTTTTTTTTTATTCAAGAGAGTTTGTTATGGTTTGAATTGGTTCTTTCACTGTTTCTTTGTTTCACATAATATTTATTTAACAGAAAAATTTGTATTTTAGGGTACAGACACCAGAAAGAAAACTCCAACCTTAAGTGCACAATTCAAAAAATCTCTTGATTCTTTGATGAGGACACTTAGTCAATGTCATCCATTTTTCATTCGTTGCATCAAACCAAATGAGCTAAAGAAACCTATGGTATGATATTTTCAGAGATTAAATTTAAACTGTTCTTACTTTCACAGAATTTTTTAGAATGTCTGTTGTGAAATTTCCAAAAAATAAATAAGTTTGTGATGTAATGATGAGGTGTTAAAAGGAAATCGAACAGTTTCTCAAATTATTTATATGTATAAATTTATCTACTCATAGCATGATGGTGAACCTGAGCTAAGTGTAAAATAGTTTAATAAGTATTTCATTTTGTCATTCATTTGTAAAGAAAGCATGATTTTACAATGATTTTGTTTTTTAATTTATGGTTTATATTACAGCTTCTTAAATTGTATTTTGTCTTTTCAGATGTTCGATAGAGAATTGTGTTGCAAGCAGTTGCGTTATTCTGGTATGATGGAAACTATTCGTATTCGACGTGCAGGTTATCCTATACGGCATACTTTTAAAGAATTTGTTGAAAGGTATAGATTTCTTATACCTGGAGTTGGACCCGTTCATAAGGTTGATTGTAAGGCGGCTTGTATTAAAATCTGTGCCATTGTGCTTGGAAAAACTGATTATCAACTTGGAAGAACGAAAGTTTTCCTAAAGGTTTGGTTCCTCCTTATATATATTTATAAACTGTATTCAATATAAGATAATTAGGATTGCTATTCTTAAAAGTGATAGCTTAGTGGACAGTGTTGAATAATTCGAATGCTATCTTGGTAATCTTCTGAAAATATACATAAGATTAGCTTTTATTATTTGCTTGTTAAGGTATTACATTAGATTTTACAAAATACATTTTAAGTAAGGTAATTCCGTACAAATTTTTGAATATCTAAGAATGTCTGCGTATTACTAGTAATTGGCCATTAGATTTATTTTTTATTCATCTTTAAAATAAGTAGTAAATGAATTTTTAATGAAACATTGTGCATTTCTAAAAAAGAAAAATGTTGAAATCATTAAAATCAGCAAGTTTTATATATTGAACTACTATTTCAAATACCTTGAATTAATATATTTTTAGATTTTATAGAAGTTGCATCAATTAATATAGAAATTGTATCAAAATGTAACAGAAAATTCTGTTGTTGATTTTTAAATTGTATTTTGTTTTCTAGGATGCTCATGATCTGTTCCTGGAGCAAGAACGGGATCGAGTTCTCACCAGAAAGATCTTGATTCTTCAGAAGGCTATCCGAGGGTGGTATTACCGCCGGCGCTTCTTGAGAATGCGAAAAAGTGCAATTATAGTTCAAAGATTTTGGCGAGGATATATACAAAAACAACATTACAATTTTGTAAGCAATAATTTTTTCATAATAAAATCGCTACTTATTTATATATTGTATTTTTAGACTGTCATGAAATGACAACGCATGGTTTGGGAAATAAAATGAACAGCTTCTATGCTAAAGATTAAATACACCAATGTTTTAAAATTCTTTGTTTCGGCTACTTTATTCAACTATAGCGCATGTTTTATCTTATACTATGTGAAATATTTTGAAGCGTTTAAATCATTTTTAAAACTTATTAATACTTTATTTCATGATTTTTTTTCTGTTTATTTTTATTCTAGATGAAAACAGGATTCCAAAGGCTACAAGCTCTTATTAGATCAAGAATATTATCTCATAGGTTTAAACATCTCAGAGGCCATATCGTTACTTTACAGGTATGTAACAAACACATTTTCATCGCATTTATTGGTGTGTGTTTTAAATCCAAACTGTTATTTTATTTAATCGTATTTTATTTTTAGGCTAGATGCCGGGGATTTTTGGTTAGAAGAGAACACATGAAGAAGCAGTGGGCCATCACAAAAATTCAAGCATTTGTCCGCCGTGTTGTGGCCCAACGCAGATACAAGAAATTAAAAATTCAAGTATGCTTTGCATTCATTAATTTCTTATCTATAGTTTCTAATGTAACAGAAAATTTTAAGAGGTTTTTTTATCCATTTGTAAATAAATTTGCTTTGACGGAATCCTTATTTTTAACAGCTATTTCTCAATTTATTGTTCAATCTTAAAATGCGATTTTTTTTTCATGTGCTCGTTTTGATTTTTCGTAAAATATTTTATTTGAATTAGTTCCGCTTTTTGAAATAAATTAGAGTAAAAGCTTTGAATTAATAACTAATAGTTATATAAATTTATTTTGTTTTTAAAATTTTTGTTGCATAAATATTAAACAATGTGTGTTAATCATATGTATATAAAAACAATATATGTGAGAAATATTTTATATTTTTTGTATAAATTTGTATGTATTCGAAATCTGAAATTACTTTTGTTAAATTTAAGAACCGACATCGTCTAGAAGCTCTCAGGATGCGGGAACAGGAAGAAGCTATTCTCAGAAAGCAAATGAATCCAAGAAAAGCCAAAGAAATTGCTGAACAAAAATATCGAGTAATGTTTCTTTAATATAATTTAAATAACAGCTAATTAATTTGTAAGGGAATAATTCCATTCTATTTTTTTATTTAAAAAAATTTTTATGTGATTTTTTTTATTTGTACGAATATTAAAATTTAAAGCTTATTGAAAATCAATGAATTTGTATTTTTATAGTTAAGTCCAATTCAATTAATTTTTATATTAAAATACTTTTATACACCATCTGGTGAGCATTTATAATAATTTCTGCTCTAAAATTTCTGAAATTTTACAATTTTTTTAACAAAAATTATATTTTGCTAGCTGGAAGGTTGGTTAAAAAAATAATTAACATTAACTGTGTTAGAAGAAGTTTTAGTATTTAATTCCTTTGAAAACTTAAAAGAAATGCAGTTTCTTCTTTTATATCCGTCTACCAGATAAAATATTTTTAATCCATTAAATATTAAAAATTTTTAGTATAGTGTGATTTTGTTTTTATAGGAAAGACTTCAAGAACTGGAACTTCGATTGCACGAAGAAGAGGTTGCTGAAAGAATGAATATTGAACACAAAAAGGCTGTTATTATTGATGCATTTAATCGTCAAGAAGAACAGCTTGATGATTCTAAACTGGTAATTATTAAATAAACGTAAAATATTTTATTATGATACTTTTATATACAATAAGGAGCAGATTGGCTTTACCACCATCATTTAAAATTTCTTGTATATTTTTAATGTATTTTTATATATAATATCCTGGGTAGAGTGTTATCTTCAGTTCATGCTGTACGTAGATTAACAAAATACTTGTCTAATTATTCTATTTAAAAAGTACGGGGTACGTTAAGTTATTAGTACTTAGAATTACATATTATAAATTCTGACATTTGGTAACGAATGAATTTAATTCCTTAATGTAATTGCACCATATTTGAAGAAAAGTCTACCATCTAGAAAATTTTATGAAAATATTAAAAAAATTTGGGCATAAACCAAATCGGATTATGGACTGTATGATTCATATTTGTTGCTTAACCGTATCAATGTGAAAAGGAAAAATGGATCGAACTTATTTTTATAACTGTTATTTTTATAATATTAACTATCTTCTTTAAAACAAATTACCTTAAAATATTATTTTTTTTCACAATCTCATTATTTCGAATTAGGTTGATGCTATGTTTGATTTTCTTCCGAGGACTGATTCCAGTAGTGATCAAACAGCTCCTACTGCATTTAAAGTAAGTTGCAATTCAATTAATTTATTTCTTATTTAAATTTTCCTAGAAATTTTTTATACATTATGAAACATTAGGAAATGTTTTCAAATTAATTTTTTTTATTTCATAAAATTCATGTAATGTGACGTTGCCTCCAAATATTGTATTTATGCATAAATATAAATGCGTAATTTAAATTATCAAGGAATTTTTTATAAAATACAGTTATATAATAGAAATTTCTTGTAATTCAAATAATTATTGAATCCTAATCTAAATAGCTCGGAGATAAGAAAATTTGCCTTATCGTCATTATGGATTAATGAAGAGCGTTCATCATTAAGAATGTGTAGTTCCAGAAGACTCTTGAAAATGGTTCATTGTGATATTATTTGGATCTTCATCAGAAATTCCTACAATTATTAAATTAATCCAGTTAAGAAAACGTTATTTTTCTTTAAGATTAATTTAAAGATTAATGACCAGAGCACTTAAATATTTAACAGATGTCATTCATTTTCATTCATGTGATTTTTGTATAGCTTACAAATTATGCTTTGGCATAACATAAATAAATCCTTTTCTATATGCGGAAAATTTTATTGTTAACTTTCTTAAGATATATGAAAAGATTTCTTTATAATTTATGAAATATTTAAAAAATTGAAGTTATGAAATATTTTGTGGAGATCGTTCAACATAAAAGTTTTTTTTTTAAATACTTAATAGGACTTGGAAAGATCGAGGGAAGCTGCTTTAGAAATATCATCAGAAGCTGAAGGCTCAGTACCTGCACCACCAGTAGATCAAGAAGATCTCTCTGAATATAAATTCCAGAAGTTTGCTGTTACTTACTTTCAAGGAAATGCCACACATCAGTATCAGAGGAAGCCATTAAAACAGCCATTATTGCCATTAACCACGCAAGGCGATTGCATGGTAAGCCTCGTTCAAATATTTTATTGACACTTTAAGCAAACTTTTGCAGGCTTTTCATTATTTAATAATTAATATTTTCAACTTAATGAGGTTTGTATTATTGCTCTACATAAAGATTGTTTCAGTGTATAATTATAATATTGAATGAAAACTGCATATTGCTGAATTTCATTAATAGTAAATTATATTATTTAAAGCTCTTATTTACTTGCAACAGTTACTTAAATTCATATTAATTTATTTAAATCATCATAATTCTGTGAAATAACCAATAATTCTTTAATTTAAATTGCTACATTTTTAAGTAGTTGTTTATTTCAAATTATATGCACTATTTAACCTCTGGTATTTCTTTTTAGGCTGCTTTGGCATTATGGATTACAATTCTTCGTTTTATGGGAGATTTACCTGAACCAAAGTTTCATACCATGGAAAGAGTATGTGATAATTTTATTTATATTTACTCTTTTTTATTTCCAGAATCTTTGAGGTATGCAATTTTAACTGAGCAGAATATTTTTATAGTTTATTTTATAGAATTAGCTGGTATTAATATCTTTGTTTGGTTGTTTTTTTTTAATATATATTTATTTTTTTCCATAAGTATCCAGAAGCATACTGATAAAACTTTCGAATTATTTTCCAGGATAATACTTCTGTTATGAGTAAAGTGACAGCAACGTTGGGTCGCAATTTCATTAAAACCAAAGAATTCCAAGAAGCTCAATTGATGGGAATGGATACTGTAAGTATATTCACACTAAATAGTTTGGTCTGGATAAATTTTGAGTTATAGTTGTTGTTTTTTCTGCAATTTTTAGAATAGTTTCAAAAGAAATTTAATCTAAAAAACTATAATAGGTCACATTATAGATCTATTAAATTCGTCTAAACTTTCTTGGCGCAAGAAAGCTTTTTTTTTTTCTTCTTATTAACAGCATGAAATTTTTATTTCTTAATTCAAAACCAATTTTGCAGCTTCGCCCATACTAAAGAAAGCCCTAATTTAAACTCTGATTCAAGAAGTATGCCTAAAATTATATCATCAGTATTTTAAATTTTGTTTTTGCAGGCAATTATTCCTACCGATGGTTACAACAAACAGAAATCCCGCAGTATCCGAAACAAACTGGTTTCTCTCACTCTGAAGAAGAAAAATAAAATCACAGAGGATGTACGCCGGCAATTACAGGAAGAAGAGTTGGCTGCTGACACTTACAGTAGTTGGCTTGAAAGTAGGCCAACGTCCAATCTGGAAAAATTGCACTTCATTATTGGGCATGGTATTCTTCGAGATGAGCTTAGGTAATTTTAAATTATAGAAGAAATATGCTAAAATCGACTTCAATTTCAGTTTGAACGCTGATTTTTAATTAATAATTTTATGACAACGTACATTAACTCTTGTTTCCACTTTCCTTTCCAGGGATGAAATTTATTGCCATATATGTAAACAACTAACAAATAATCCAAATAAAAGTTCACATGCTCGTGGTTGGATTCTTCTTTCACTATGTGTTGGCTGTTTCGCACCATCAGATAAAGTAATTATTCTCGATGTTTATTAAGTGTTCGTTTATCATTGCTTTTTAGTACTGAATGAAATAAACGAATTTTTATTTTATGTTACCTTTTCACCTTCTTTAGCATATTTTAAGTGTTATGTTTATTCTTTTGAGTTTGAAATGCGGATGCTGTTTTTATAATTGTTATATTTGTATTTTTACATTTATCACATGTATTATACTTAATATATAAATATTTATTTCTTTTACCTAGTTCGTGAAATATTTATTGAACTTTATTCGAGAAGGACCTCCGGGTTATGCACCTTATTGTGAAGATCGTTTAAGGAGAACTTTTATGAATGGCACTAGAGGGCAACCTCCATCTTGGCTAGAACTACAAGCTACCAAATCTAAAAAACCTCTAATGTTGCCAATTACGTTTATGGATGGCAATACTAAAACTTTATTAGCTGATTCTGCTACTACTGCAAGGGAACTTTGTGCTCAATTGGCAGAAAAAATTGGTTTGAAAGACCAATTTGGCTTTTCTTTATATATTGCTTTGTTTGATAAAGTGAGTGTTTTCTTTTAGTATCATTTTTATAGTTTTGTTTTTGTTTATTGGCATTGCTTCATTAAAATTAATTTAATACTTAATTCAAATTTTAATCCTTGCCTTTATTAACTGATGAAGTTTTCTTACAAGATGTAATCTGAAGTTTTAGTCGTCACCAAGTAAAAATATGCTAGTCTTCCATACAAATATTCTAACGAAATCGAACTTTATAAAGCTACTTATTAATTGTAATATTTAATTGAACTCGACATCATTCGATTCGGCAAATAGCAAAATGAGTAATTTTTATGGGAAATCAAATTTTGGGGCTGTTTTCCGAAATTCTCAGAAGCAAGTTCTTTCTAAGTGCTTACTGCTGTCGGCCTGTGTAGCTTTTGAAAAATATTTATATGCAAAGTGTTTGCACATAACTAAAATTTATTACAACTAATATCTAAAAAGAACTTTCTAATCCATCGTATGAAAACATTGTTTGATATGATCCTTCCATATGTCACACTCACTGCTATGTTTCTTTAACTTAAAAAATAATTTGATAAGCAATCTGGCATATCCGATGTTAATTTTCATAGAAGTTTGGAACCTTACATTTAAATCGAAAATAGAGCAAATTTTTTCATATACTCCTTTTGAGTGTGCATGAAAAAAATTTAATGTAGTACAATAATGCTATTGTTTTAGATATATTTGCTGGGATGTCATTTTTAAATAAATCAAATACAAATAAGTGCACGTTGCATAAGAAGTAATTTTATAAAATAAGTCTAAATTCATGTTTAAGTTCTATTCTTTGTTAAAATATGCTTACAATTTGGAAAGAAAACGATATAAACTGATAAGATAATGATTGATATAAGCTGCATTTGTAAAAAAAAATCTTTTTTTATTTTTGAAAAGTATATTTTAATTTTCGATATAAAAAAAATAAGAATACTTTTTATTAAGTGCATGTATATTTCGAATAAAAAAATTGCTTCATTTAATATACTAAACGAAATTATGTTCCTCTAATTTTTCTAAAAGAATCTCATATTAGCTTATTTTTTAACATCAAGTCATTTAAGATCTTGAGTAATTGAGAATTAGTATATGTATGTTACTTATTGTACTTAAATTTAACGTCATTTACATAAAAAGAAATATATGTGTGTATATATTAATATGAGCTTTCAAGATAAGAGTTTTCACGAATATTGCTTTCATATCATTGGATATTGTATGCTGTGTTAAAAATGAAGCAAATAAGAAAGACGTTTTAAATAAAATTATATATTAATAGAAATGATATTGTTATGTATTAATTAACATGAAATGAAATATTTCTTAACTTGAATTTATTGATCTTGAAACGCTTTAAAAAACAAACATTTATTTTGCAGGTTTCTTCTTTGGGAAGTGGAGGCGAACATGTCATGGATGCAATATCTCAGTGTGAACAGTATGCCAAAGAACAAGGCGCTCAAGAACGAAATGCCCCTTGGCGTCTGTTTTTCCGAAAAGAAATATTTGCTCCTTGGCATGATCCTACAGAAGATGCTGTTGCTACAAACTTAATATTCCAGCAAGTAGTTAGAGGAGTAAAATTTGGAGAGTATAGATGTGATAAGGTATATTTCTAAGCATAATGTATATTTTTTTCCCAATATTGTACAATTCCTTTTCGGTGAGTGAATGTAAGATTACTTAGTATTGTATATGAACTGTCTGAAATTTTACAGCAGTTTTCCGCGATCTTTTGTGCCAAGAAGCAATTTAACTAATGAAAACATTTGGAATATTCGTGAATGAGCTATTTATTATGTAGTGCTTCCAGGTTGATGAGAAGCTACAATTTGTAATAAGTAAAAATTTGTTTATCTGAAATTTCTTGAACTCCGAAATCTGATATACTGAGAATAAGAGCATTTGCTAACACAGCAAACGGAAGTGTCTCCCCTAAACATTCTTGAATATTCTCTAATGAAAGTATCAATCCTCTTTCCCCGCATAAAATTATGGATCTTGGATAAGGACATGAATAACTTGCACGACATTGGCAAACAATATTTACGGAATGTTAATCTTGGCTTGAAGTAAGCATTTTTTTCTAAACATGTCGCTTGGTCCATGACGTTTTTTGTGAAAAATTAATCCATACCACGTGGTTAATAGTACTGTAAATTCAATTTGTATTTTACTCGCGTTTTATGCAACCTATTGAAGCTAAAATTTAATTCATGAATACAATTGTAGGTTTAAAAAATCGCATACCACATTTCAAATATTCATTTTATTTTAAGTCATTGCACTTTGAGTTATCCAGGATGCGTAGCATCATGAAAGTGCTTACATCTCTCTTCATTTTGTAATTATCAAGTTAACTTAGATTCGAACGGTCGGACAGACAGGATTCTTCGGAATGGATTTTGCTCAGAATTGGATAGAAATCTACAAACTGAGTATAAATACAATGTAGCAAATTTCACCCGTCTAATTCGGTGTTTTTGAGTTCATAGACAAACTGACCGACATAATATCAAAAATATGCTTTATGAACTCAGGGATGACTGAAGTTGAAGTTTTGTTTGATGTTTTTGATACTTTGTCTATCCTTCGTATACGAGAAAGTAAAAATAACATATTAAAAAATTGCTGCTAAATGTTTGACATGAATTTTGTATTCTAATCTATTGTTTTAAAGACACGAAAATAGTAGTAGCAATCTTCTTTTCTGGCTTTTGTCTGTATTTGTAAACATTATTCCTATAAATAAATTAATTAATTGAATGACTTTAGCTCATATTGAAATAATCAAACTACATTTTTCTTCTTGTTTCTTAACAATGCATTTCTGATAAATTATAAAATCGATGATCACGACAGAAATTATAATTTTAGTAAATAAGCTTTTTTAAATACTTTAAAGGATTATCAAATACAAACTGATAGATTTTGTTAATTATATATATAAAAATATTTTATTATTAGTTAGATTTTTTTTCTATTTAAATTTCTCCTTTTGCAGGAGGAAGATTTGGCCATGATTGCAGCACAGCAGTATTATATTGAACATGGCTTAGATTTAAGTATGGACAGGCTAATGGCATTATTGCCGAACTACATACCAGATTATTGCCTGCAAAGTGGTGATAAAAGCTTGGAAAGATGGGCTAGTCTAGTTATTACTGCTTGTAAAAAGGTTCGTTATACATTGCTGTTTTTCTTTAAGTAATTAATTAAATTCTGGAATCGATTCTATTAATGTATTCTTTGAGCATTCTAATCTTTAACTGTTCTTCATCCGTTTGGTTTTTATATTCTGATTACTTTAGTCTGCTTTTTATATTTTTTGTATTCATTTCTTAATTCCTTTCTTCTTCGTTTTGTAGTATATAGTTTTTATTGTTCTCTCCTTTTACAACCATGGATTTTTTTTCATAAAATTCCCCCCCCTAGCTACTAGATTGTCCAAATTATAATATATTCTTTATATATGGACATTATATAAATGGAGTAATAAGTACTTTTATTGTTCAAATGGTATCCCTGGATATTAAATAGCAAGGATTTAAGTTTTTAATTTTCATTACTGACAAATGTAGTAATGAAAATTGAAAATTATAATTGAAGTACTTCAAAATTGTTGCAGTTACTACAGGATATTTTATTTAAACAAATATTATTTCGTGAATGTAGTAATTATTTGCCAAATTTCTGCCTTATTTTATCCTTGCTACCATTAAGTGACAATCGAAGTAGCAAGAAGAATGCATATATCAAATTGTTTCTTTCTAGACTTTATGGAATTTTATTTCTTTATTTTATTTTGTGTTATATTTGTGACAATGTAAATGTACATTTATATTTTAATGGAAGAATTATTAACTTTTAATCAAAGTATAACTATGGACCACCAAGAAGAAAGAGCATCACATTTTTGCATTTCAAAAAATGTCGGTTTCGTACTTAATAAACTGACGAGTAAAAAGAGGGATGAAATATTCAGAGTATTTTGAAAAAAAATCAATTTATTTGCAGAAAATACACTTTTTTTTATTTTCCATTATTGTTAGTATGTATTAATGTTTATCCTTCTCCTTTTCTTCAGAGTTATTATTATAGAGATCGAGTACCTATTCCAAGAGTCAAAGAAGATGTAGTTGATTACGCTAAATTCAAATGGCCTTTGCTGTTTTCAAGATTTTATGAAGCACTAAGATCTGCTGGACCTCACCTTCCCAAAAATGATGTTATACTTGCAATAAATTGGACTGGTGTGTATGTTGTCGATGATCAAGAACAAGTGCTCCTGGAACTGTCTTTCCCAGAAATAACTTCAATCATTAGTCAAAAGTATGCTCGTCTTTTGTTCTATTTGCTATCTGCATTTGCTTGTGATCTAAAAACTCCTTTTATATATTTTTCGCTATTTACTTAGAAGTTACTGTTTGTTCAAGAATGTGGAAGTTAATTGATGATTATTTAAAAATAAATAAAGGAAAATGAAGTCTCACAATGCAATCAGTTTACAAAATTAGTTTTTAGAAATCCATGAGTATTACTGTACAAGTATATTTTTTTAGCAGTGATAACTCAAGGTACATAGAGATTGTGGTGTTAACTACGACCGTTATATTTCAGTAATTTTTCTTTCTCGGCTTATTATTTTATTTCTGCTATTGATAGTAAAAATGTACAGTATTGTTTAGAGATTTTTCTTTAAGTTTAAAGCTCAGGACTAATTCCACTGTTATAGTTGTTTTTGGCCTTGATCAATTGTGCAGCACATTATTTGAAAATGTATGTTTATCTATATGTTTCCCTAAAAGAAGAGTTTTATAAAAATATCTGTATTTTAAATTAATTTATCGCTCATTCTGGTATTGACAATTTAAAAATGTGCATTATTGAAAATAAATGTCTAAATACGATAATCATACATGCTGATATTTAAAATTATACTGTCTCATTGCTTTATCAAATATGTGTTTTACTTTTTCTTTTGGTATTTCTGGGGAAATTTCTTTTCAGCCGCCTTAAAACTAAAATCATAATTTTTAAAGCTTTTTCTATGAAGCTATATATTTTTTTTTTCTTTCGTTGTTTAGAGGAACACGTCCATTTCTTCAGAGCTTCTGCATCAGCACCGTGCGTGGTGAAGAATTCACATTTCAATCACCTAACTCTGACGATATCAGAGAACTAGTTGAATTCTTTTTAGAAGGCTTGAAAAAGAGAGCCAGATATGTGATAGCCTTGCAAGATTACAAAGGTATGTTTCCCTTAAAACTAATTAATGTAAAAGTTTCTTAGAATTTTCATTCTTTAAATATAATAAGAGTACTTATGAAATTTTATTATTACAAATCCATTCTTTAGTTAATTATTTTTGGATACTTTAGCATCCAAAAGGTTGAACTCTCACCATGAACTTCCCATGGAGAATTTTTAATAAGAATAATACTTCGAAATGTTCTGTGTTATTGTTTTTATCTCTAACGTACTGTTTCTATATGATTAATTGTAATATATAGATTGATCACCATATGATTTATGCAATACGATAGATCCATTCAATTAAATTAATATTAGAAAATCTGATGAATTTCTCTTTGTATTTGAAAATATATTCATTATTTTTAGGTTAACTCTTTCTTTCTAAGCTTTTCAAGTATATATATTACGCGAAAGTATGAGACATAGAAATCACTCTTATTATTACTTAGTACTTACTGTCGAATGCCAACAAAAATGTAAAGAAACCATCATGTGAACTTTAGACTACTGCATGAACGTTTTTACACCTGTATTGAACTCAACGAATTAGCGAATTAGGTAATTAATGGAGATCGAAAATATTTTTTGAAATTTTCTAGGGAATATTGGTCCTGTCATCAAAAGGTTCGTTCATTTAGAGGAGTGAAGATATAAAAGAAATTGAGAAATAAGTTTCCAACTTAATGCTTAATCGAGCTAAAAAAAAAGTTTAGATGTTGCCTGATGGGGAGTCGTATGACTTTAACTACAGAAATTGATGCTCTTATCTTCAAAAAACAAATATCTGCACAAATGGTCTTAAGCTCAAAAAATTATCTTTTTAATGTCATTAATTTAATTTCCGTACAATTTTTTCTTTAAATTCAATAATATTTTGTTTAATTCATTTTGATACACAATTGATTCGATACAAGGTTTTTAAATTTTATGATGCAATTAACTCATCCATCGAAACATTTAATGGAATGCTTTTGCCGGTCATTAAATAGGACTAAGATGCGCTTTTATTTCGTAATATATGTACACTTTTTGGTTTCCTGTAAACTGATTAATTTGAAATTTTTTAGGTGTATCAAATAAAAAGGTTAATTTTTTTAAACAAATATATGTGCAATCTATGTGAATAATTTAACAGTCTATAAAATTAATAATTTGACTGGGCAAGTTGGTCGCCAAAGATGGCTTGTAATTTCATAAATACAATAACTTGATTACTTGCATATCATTCTAGGTGACAATCCATCCTTTTTAAGTTTCACTCAAGGGGACTTGATTTTGCTTGATGATGGCTATTCTGGTGAAGGTGTTGCTGCAAATAATTGGGCTGCTGGGCGAAATGAAAGAACTGGAGAAAGAGGCGATTTTCCTTCAGAATTTGTATATGTATTGCCTGCTTTAGTGAAGCCACCTAACAACATATTAGCTTTGTTTTCGCATGATGGAAGTGAACAAGGAAAGAGATTGTTTATCCACGGCCCCAAAAATGGCCCCGAGCCTGTTGATAAACCACATACTTTAGAAGAATATGCTATAGACCATTTCAGGTATAGTTTTTTTTTCATTTATTTAATGAAATGTAGTTTTCATTCATTTTCAGTACATCACATTAACTTTTACATGTTATATGTGCCTTTCTTCTTTCAGTTTTTTTATTTAAATTTGTATTTTTGCAGGCTTCCACCAAAACGAACTATACCGAGAACTCTGACATTATCTTCAGCTCGGAAAAGAGACACAGACCAACTTTGGCGCCATTCTAGGGAACCAATTAAACAGCCGTTGTTAAAGAAATTACTTAATAAAGAAGAGTTATGCCAAGAAGCCTGTTTTGCATTTAATGATATCCTTTTAATTAAATTTTTAAGTTTTGTAGTGTGTTTTATAGAGCACCTAATAAGTATTGTTTCTATTAAATAATATGTTAAGGCATGGCATTTATACTCTTATTGATTTAGTTTATTCTTTAGTCTTTTCTATGCTTGCTGTTATCTGATGAACGTAAAAAAAGAAAATTAAGTATCTTCAAATAATGATATTGCTTGTCTATTAGCGTGATATTTTATTTAAATACGAATACTTTTTAGACGCCACTTATATTTTCTATGCATTGGTAGTATTTGATTGGTATTTATTCGCATGTTTTTAAGTAGTAAATAGTTTATTTTATGTCGACAATTTCTTACATTGGTATGAAATAGAAACTGGAAATGAGGGACTCCTTTTCAAATGCTGTTATCTTTATTTCAAAATTATAAGGCCTACATCTTTCTTGCAACATTAAAATAGTATTTGAAGACCGCAATGGCCTCTTGGCGTCTCGGCTGGCTAGTCACAAGTTAGAAATCAATTTCGCAAAAGATATGTCATTTATTAGGTTGAGGGAAAAGAAATCCATTATTTTACAGCCATCTACCGAAAAAATATCCGTTAAAATAATCTTTGTTATTTTTTTATGGAATTTTTGAAAATAATGGAAAAAGAAATCCATTATTTTCTCGGTATATGGCTGTAAAATAATAATGGATTTCTTTTTCCCCAATCTAATATACTAGCGCCTTGCTTGTTAAATCTGTCTGAGATTAAATGTTTTCTCATTGGTGTGTTACAGAAATTAAATGAGATATTTCCCAACTGCAGTGTTGTTCTTGGCATGCAACCATCGGCATTTTGAAATTCGTGTTAAAATAACTCCCATGTATGCTTCAAAACAGAGCATTTATCCAAATTAAACTATAACAAAAGCTAAATATAAATTTGAAAAAGTCAGAACTTGTATTTTATCTGAAATGTGACAAAAACTGAAACATAAAGGAAATTAATAAATTCGTTAAATTTCCTTCAAACCAATTTTTACCACAGTTTTGATGAATACAAAAATTAGATTTGACTTTTTTTTTTTCGAGTTATTATTTGCATGGTTTTTGGAAAAGAATTCAATGACTAATATAAAACAAATTTCTTAAATTCAAGGATTATTCATATTTTGTTAGTTGCCTTAATTATCGTACCTTTGTTAAAGTATATGGGTGATCTTCCTTCAAGACGGACACGAACCGGCAATGAATTAACTGATCAGATATATGATGGACCTTTAAAACATGTAAGTTCTAATAATGTATTTTTGAAAAAAAAAAATTACAGTTGTAAAATATTCTTTTATTTCTCATTTCTCCAATCTAAAAAATAATGTATGTTTTTTCTTCATTTTATTGAATGTTTGTGTAATTATATTAAAGTTTTGAAATTCGTTTATTGAAAAACAAGATATACATTTTTTTTATTATATAATCATACTTGTAGAATATCCACTCCATCCTTTTTAAGTACATTTTTAAAAGTTGATGATAATTGTTTTATTTATTTATTTTTGTTTATAGGAAATCTTACGAGATGAAATCTACTGTCAAATTATGAAACAGCTTACTGATAACAAAAATAGGTCAGAACAAATTTTTTTAATGTAAAAATTAGTTATTACATAGGCGGTTTTGGTGTTGAGGCATTCTTATATATCCTGTGTAAAAAAGAATATGAATTTATACATATATTTTCATTGTTAGACTAAGTGAAGAAAGAGGTTGGGAGCTAATGTGGTTAGCCACTGGACTCTTTGCACCAAGTCAGATTCTCTTGAAAGAATTGACAGCCTTTTTAAGAACTAGACGTCATCCAATTGCTGTTGATTCGCTTCAACGCTTGCAGAAAACCTTAAGGTAATTTTTCAATTAGTTTAACATTGATGCTTAATTTTAATGCCTTCATTTTTTACATGAAAATTTATGAATTAATGTCATTAATATAATCGTAATATTATAGCTATAATCTTATTTGTAAATGAGATAGAAGTTAGTGAAACGTTCTTATACTGATTTTATAATCTTTCGACTTAACCGATTTTTCTTTTTGTAGCCTTCGCATTTCAGATATCTAAAAAAAAAATTTTTTTTCAAAACAAAACAAAAAGGTTTCTAAATTCTTTGTTTTCCTACTGTATGTGGAGGGAGTCAAATACTCTGAAGTTAATTTGATTATATGATTCCCTTTTCAGGACAGGCCAACGAAAATATCCACCGCATTTAGTTGAAGTAGAAGCTATACAACACAAGACAACTCAAATATTCCACAAAGTATATTTCCCTGATGACACTGATGAAGTAAGCTTTCTCATTTTTGTATGATAATTTTCCAATCCTTAGATTTTCTTAATTTTCTTTAAGATTTCAGTCTTTTTTTTGAACTATTCAAACAATTTTTAGGCATTTGAAGTTGATTCAAGTACTCGTGCGAAGGACTTTTGTCAAAATATATCTCAAAGACTGAATTTAAGATCTGCAGAAGGCTTTAGTTTATTTGTCAAAATTGCCGATAAAGGTTTGTTTATAAATCTTTTTGAATTTGTTTTATTCCTTATTTTTAAATGCTGTAAATTTATATATTTCTGAATCATTTATTTGCAGTTATCAGTGTTCCTGAAGGAGATTTCTTTTTTGATTTTGTCCGTCATCTAACCGATTGGATAAGAAAAGCAAGACCCACTCGTGATGGTATGTCCTTTCGAGTTCCACTGTCTTTAATCGGAATTTAATAAAAGAACTGGAATATTTTTACATTTTAATTTTAGGTTCCTCTAAATATTATATGTATATTATTTTTAATTGAGTATTACTTTGTCTCTTTCTGTCTTATCACCAGTTCCCGATTTAGCCTAGTTGGAGCCTGGGGAAAAAACTTCTTTGGGGGCCCCTCTGCTTCACTACTTTATTAATGAAGAACATTCATTAAAGAAGAAAAATTAAAATAAAATTTATATTCTATTTGCCCCCCCCCCCAACTTATATGGAGGTCCGGGATAACTGCTCCGTATGCCCCAGCCTTAGTCAGACCCTGCTTATTACGTAAAATTTGAGATAGATGGATGGTTTGTGTTGTATAGCATAAGCAGGGCCAAATTATCACATAGGTGAAGTAAAGGTCCACTTCGACCTTTTTAAGGGCCTCATGGGCTCGAATTTTTTTTAATCGGAGAGTATTGTCAAGCTAATTTAATTCCATGTTTTTATTTTATGCTTAAAAATTGGATATTCAAATTTATTTAAATAAAAAACCAGTGGCGTTTGAATTTCTTCATTTTCTTGGGATTTTTTTTTCACGTTTTCAATTTTATTTGTAGAGTTCACTGTGGTCTGTTTGCGTTTATCGAATTCACCAGAAATAAATGACAAATTTCGTATAAGTGTGTTTAGATGTTCTGCACTCTGCTTAAAATTAAATTTAAATTTAAGGTGTTTTTTTTTTTGCAAGATACTGGAATCAATATTGAAGATAATAATAATAATAATGTTTATTTCAGTTTGTTGTAATATTTGAAATGGAAATCTTAAAGTTATTAAATTAAAATCAATAAATGGTATTTAGTTTTCTGTGATGGGGAGGAGAAAGGTGTCCCTAGAACTTACATTGACTTTGTGCCCTATAAGGCTTAATAACCTTGAGTTATGATCGTCTACTGTATTTCGAATCTTTTTATTTTAATCCAGGCATGGAAAGGAAAATATTTAGAATTATTTTTTGAGCCTTAATTGTTTAGAATTCCTGATCATTTAAACTACTAACCAATAATTTTCCTTCTTGACATAATATGATTCCAAATTCAAATCTCTTATCAACTCTCAAATTGGAAGTTATATCGTTTCTTTTTCAATGTTGTAATTTCGTTAATTTCATACTTTTGCTTGATTTTTTCTGCTTAAATGGTATTTACCATTGAATGTATTAATTTTTCTTTAGGATCTATACCTCAATTTACTTATCAAGTATTCTTCATGAAGAAATTGTGGACTAACACAGTGCCTGGCAAGGACAGAAATGCTGACATTATTTTCCATTATCACCAGGTAAATGATATATCATGCTTGTGTAATATCTAATACCTGATTTAAACTTGTATAGGATATTAGCTTCTTTAATTATGGGAAGTATTCTGTGTTATTAAAAAAAGATATTAACTAATTGCTTTGAATAAATATCACCTTCATAGGAACTTCCTAAATTGTTAAGAGGGTATCACAAATGTAGCAAAGAAGAAGCTGCCCGATTGGCTGCACTTATATATCGGGTTCGATATGGGGAAAGTAAAGTGGAACTTCAAAGTATACCGTGAGTTTCTTTTATTTATTAGGCAATTTTTATTTTAAGAATTATGTTTTTTGGTTTTGAAAAATCTAGCTTGTGTTTATAATCCAATTGTTGTAAAAGAAAAAATCGTTTTAATACATTGTGAGAAATGTGTAAAAGCATCAATGAATTTGTTTCAGTAATGACTGTTTGATTTATTCCAACATTAATATCCCAATTTTTAGTATTATTCAGTACTATAATGCTCCCACTTTTGTTATTTAAATGTTATTTGGATATTTTTTTCTAAAAACTGGTGTTAAATTTAGGTTCAGTAATTGCATAACAGTAGTAATGAAATCAAGTGAAATTTTTTAAAAAATGATACTTTGCTAGTAAATTGTTCATTCAATTATATTTTCAATTTTTAAAAAAGACATAGTAATTATTTCCATTTTTTTAATATTTTGAAGTGAATACAGTATATAGGCAATGAATCCGACAAAACTGAGAGCATTAGTTTGTTAGAATTTTATTATATTTTAAAGAATAAATATGTCATTTTGTTAATCAAAAAATCTTAAAAATATTGTTTATAAAAATAAGCTTCATTTTATTTCTTAATGCATGACGGCATAGTTATAATTTAATGATTTATCAGATATTATTAAAATTTCTTGTGATTATCGGTATTAATTTTCACTCTTGAGTATTTTTGTTACCATTTTATTCTATAATAGTAATAACTTTATTATATGTTTGGTGCTGTGAATAATTTAAGAATTTTTAAAAAGTTTTATTTTTTATTATTATTTTATTTATTTATTTATTTTTAGAAACATGCTGAGGGAAATGATTCCTGCAGATTTACTCAAAGCTCAAAATGCAAACGACTGGAAACGGGTAATGCTTTTGTTTTGGTTCTTTTTTTTTCTGGTTGCTTATTTTCTTGTATCTTTTTTCCTGTCTAAAATTTTTTTATCGTTTTGAAATATTTTATACATCACTTTATTCTCTGCTGCTGTATGTTTTAATTTTATTACTACAATAAATGCTTTTATTTTATTATGAAGCATTTTGATGTAGCATAATGCACTTAATTGAAAATAAGTTGCCAAAACATTTTTAATTATAGCGCATTGAGCATTTAGAGCAAATGCGCATTTGCTCTAAAAACTGAATGATAGATTCTATTTTGGCCATTATTTGGTATACATAATTTTATAAATGTCTTCCATTAATTTATATATTTAGTTTATATATTTTTTAATATGTTATATGATATAAAGGCCTCCAAAGTTGATGTTTTATTTATGTTTCATTCAGGCAATTGTTGCTGCCTATAATCAAGATGCTGGTATGAGTCCAGAAGAAAGTAAAATAAATTTCTTGAAAGTAATTTTCAAGTGGCCAACATTTGGTTCTGCATTCTTTGAAGTAAAGGTATGAATTTTAACTAGAGTAATTTCATTAGATTTTTTTTTCTACTTTATAGAATAAATTATATTGTTTGTCGTAAAAAGTGTTATCGATCCATCCCTCTGAATGAAAAAATTCTGACAGATTTAAATTGTTACACATAGTCTTATTCAGTTACATAAAATGAAAACTACATTGTTTAACGTTCTCCAATTATATCTCAACTTTATTTTACGATTATTTTTACTATCAGAATTCACATCAGCACATATGTAAGCATTTGAAATAATTGAAAAAAAACTGCCACGTCAAAAATTCTGCATGATACTATATTATAAATGATTGAAGTATAGAATGGCTGAATTTATACATCATTTAAGTCGACAGAAAATATTCGAATAAGCTACTTGAGAATTTCTGACTTATGAATCTACCAAAATAGCACTAATAGTTCATGTTTTTACATCTAGCATTCAAAATAATCTTCTTCATTAACGGTACTAATATTTTATCATTCATCATCTTATTCATTGCAACTTATTTTTATTTTTTTAGCAAACAACAGATCCTAATTATCCTGAGCAGTTATTAATTGCAATCAATAAACATGGTGTTAGCTTGATAGACCCATCGTCAAAGGTATGTTGCTACTTGCTTTTTTTGTTTTATTTAACCCTCCGTTGTTATTTTTAAAAAAATAAAAGATTTAAAAGATGTTCTGTTGTGTTGTTAAAAGTATTAATTGAAACAGATTCTCAGCCACATGTATGCTTTAAAAAACGGCATTCCTAAATCAGAAACCTAATTTCTACTGAGCACATATGAAGTCTATAATCTTTAAATAAATTAATAGTGTTATTAAACTACTAAGCTTCTCATGTAGCAATATTTATGACGAATGGATGTTCAGAATTTCTTTCTTTATTGAATGATTCTGTAGTTGCTTTCAACTATAAATATTATAAATCTTGGCTTTACAGCGTTTAACATTTTAAAACTCTTGCATTGTTATAAAAAACAATGATGCTATCTCCTAATTGAGAAAAGTATTTCTCATACTCATATTTTCAAATATCTTGAATCAAATTTGCATTGAAAAGGTTTTAATATTCTATTATATTAGTAATATGAAGAACACTTTATTCAACTCTTTAAGGGTTGAAAATCGTTCTTTTTTATTTTTGATCGATAATGGGATTATATTAAACCTAATTCAAACATATGAAGTTACTTCTAAATGGCTTGAAAGGCTGTACAGATTAGGCTTAGTTTCTTTAAAATTCCCTGCTTCAAAAAAGCCAATTTTTAAAATATATATATTATTTATCTTGAGTATTTTATTTTATTTTATTTAAAATGATAAAGCTAATATAAATAATATCGTTCGATATTTATTCCAATGTTAAACAGATACAAACTATGCAGCAATTTATCTGTATGTATTTCTTTAATTTGTGGCATTCTACTATGGAAATGGAAACTCAATATCAGAATTTATTTGCAATACATAATAATGATAACATATGTTATTCTTTTAGGATATCCTAGTCACCCATCCTTTTACTCGAATTTCGAATTGGAGTAGCGGTAACACTTACTTCCATATGACTATAGGAAATTTAGTGCGAGGGAATAAACTGCTATGTGAGACTCCCTTGGTAAGTTAAAATATGCTATTAATATTTTTATTAAAATAAGTTCAAATAATTTTCTGTATTTTTAATTGTTTTCTTGTTTGCAGGGATACAAAATGGACGATTTACTGACTTCATATATAAGCCTGATGTTGAGCAATATGAACAAGCAAAGAACCATACGTGTAAAGCAATAACTTAACGTCCGTCCAGATTTTCTCGTTTGTGTGCCAGCTGCTGGCTCAGCATGGTGCTAAAAACTGTATCAGACGCCAGTTTTGGCTCTTACCTCTGTGCCTATATTTTATATCATTGAAAGAAGAATTGATCTGATATTTCATTGGATGTTATGTTATCAAAATATTGTTGAATATACGTTGTTTTTATATCATTCCATTCTAACAGTATTTTTTAGGAATTTTACATATTACAAATTAACATTCCATTTAAAATATACTAGTGTTGTACATGACTAAATTTATATTGACTTGTTAGTTTGTAAAAAACAATTTTTGATAAAGTGGATGAACAATATATTTTGCAATTCACTTTTTATACTTTTGCGCAGCCAATTTATTTGAAGGCAAGCTAACTTCAAGATGATAATTTATTGACTTATTTTTGAGGATTGATAATGGTAAAAAAAAATACTCTCATATCTTGCTGATAATGAAAATGCGATGTTTTTTATTCATAGTCATCCAAATTGTTTTTAAATCATTTTTAACAAAATTTTAGGACTATGTTGAAGTTTCTGAGTTTATCAGAGAATAAATTGATCGCATTGTTTGCATGTACTTAAATAACGCATTTGTTCATTGAATGGTTGTAGACATTTCATGCATTTAAAATAATTGAACATTTACCATTCACTCTGGCTTTATAAGCATACTTACGGACGTTGAAAAAATGCATTTAAACTTTTGAAATGATTGTAAATGCCATCTACTATTATATCGTTTTATAAATAATTTATTCACCTTTGTTAAATATACTTATGAAGTTTATTTAGTGACTTTAAACTTCCTTACAGATTTTAAATTTTTACTTTATTTCATCTGATTTTCATTTGTTATAGTTTGCTTGTTTGTATAATGTATTAAAATTGAAATTCCATTATATGTGGATTTATTTATTTATTTTGAAATTGTATTGAGTTTTTTCTTCTAAAACATACAAAAAGCCATTACATAAAAATATCGTACAAAATTTGAAACTAAATATTTATTGAAGGAACAAATGATTCAAAATTACTGAAGTAAAAAGAAGAAATTATTTAGGGAAAGACAGAAATCTGTCACACAAGCTTATATTTTAAATATATTTTGTATTAATTTAATTCAGCATTAAATATGTTTTTCGAGATATAATTTAGAAATAAAATCTAAGTTAGCATTGGGCTAAGTTTTTAAACTTTTAACTCCTTTGTTGTTTCTGAGATTTATCGCAATTGAAGATATAGTAGCAGTTAAAGACAAGATAAGAAGTGATGATGTGATTTAATTTTGTGTGAGTCAAACTTTAACCAGTTAACTGGGTATGACAAAAAATTTCGACATACTCGAAGCGTTATCACAATGAGCATGAGGAAATTTTTCGTCATGGAAATTAACCGTAATATTTTGAACGCAAAAAAGTCCCCATTGTGAAACGAGCTTAACAAAATTGTATTCTGGGGGTTAACTGATTAAAGCAACTGTTTTATATACAGTATACTATTTTTAGTACTTGGGATTTGTTCAATATGTTTCAAATGGAAAAAAAAGCGTAGAATTCAAATATGCAGATGTTTGACAAAAAAAATTTAAAAACTAAATCCTTAAAAATTGAAAGAAAAGAAAATGGTTTATTCCATTTTTTATATATATTTTAGTGTGAGGAAAAAATTATCTCATCATGCATACAATATAATATGAAGATAAATTTTATTGCTGTGAAGTTTTATAAGAATAAGTTGGAAATTTTTAAGTCGCTTAGATTTTCTCTCTGATCATTGATTAAATTTGGTTATTTCACTGTTTTAATAAACAATTCCACAAAAATTCGGCGCAGATTTTTCTCATTGAAGAGATGAAGTTTAAAATAATGTTAAAGACGAACGGTATTTTTTTAATGAAATAATATGTATCGGGATATAAAACGACATACAATCAGAAATTTTCAGTGGCTGTTCAAAAAATGTTTAGTCACGATAATATTACCAATAAAAAAATGCGACTTTTACAATTTTGAAATGATCCAGAAAGTATTGGTTCAAATTGAGGAATTTGGATAATCTTTCGAATTTGTTATCCATACAAAGTTATTACTAAAGTAGATTTGCTGTTCAACTTATTCAAAATTCTTAAGCAAAATTTATTAAAAATCATTTAGTGTTTTCGTTTTGTATTCTGAAAAGATGTTTTATTTATTGATTTTCAATGCAAGATCACGTTTTTAAAGCATCTTTACTCAAGACCGTTAAAAATATGAATAAAAGAGACTGGATTTAATTAGAATACATTACCGTGAAATTGATTAGTTTTTAAGACAAGTATTTTTAGCTTTTGGCGAAGTTAATTATCTTTATTATATTGTTAATTCCCTTCTTTTCCTATTTAATGAAATTCAGTTTTCATTTTGAAATTTCTGAATCTGAATTTCGTCATGAAAGCTTTATCTAAACTACCTTATCTAATGTTCGTAGAATTCACGAAGATACTGAAACTGTTAGCAGTCTTGGGTAGTCAGTCTTAAAAAACAAATGTAGAGTAAATTTAATTTAAACACTGAGCTTGGTGTAAAAAAAATTTATTACATACATACTGCAGACAAAATATTTTTAGTTTTCGTTTTGGAATTCGTTCTCCAGGTATATCAGTTTAATCATATAACGCATGCGATACTTAAAAAATTAATAATTGTTTTGCAATCATTTTAATATTAATTTGTTATTTCCAGATTTTTATAATTAGCCGAGAATATTTTTTAAAAAGTCTTGTAATCGCATAATTAACCCTTTCCCACCGATTGTCGTGTAGGCATGCCAGCAAGAAACGCACTCATTTTCCGGCTGGCACGGCAGAGCGATTTCTCGTTCACTCCCGGACGTCGCACATTTGTGCCAGTGTCCCGGAACATTTTAAAAACTAACTTTTAGCACAGGATGGCATTGTATGTCCATATGGTTTCAGATGCATGTAGATTTGGCCTTCTATTCAAAGTGAGAGTAACATGACTCACATACACGTGGTTTTTGATTATATAAACATAAGGGGAAAGGAATGTTTCCGAAGGGCATGCTTTTTGACGGTTCTTTAAATTCGCATGTGGTATTTGTTTATAGTAAGTACGAGAGTTTTATTTTCGCTTCAGCATTGAGTATTTATTGCCCAGTTTTTAGTGAATAATGTAGATCTAGCAGAATTGATTCTTTTTCTCTCTTTTTACTGTTAGAATGCCGAAAATGTTTTACTCAGTTTGAAATAGTAGAAAAAATGAAAAATATTTCAGCTCTTGATTCTGAAACCGATTTGGATGGTAGTGATAGTGACACTATAATATATTACAGAACATTATGAAACAACGGGTTGATATTTCGGTAATTTCATGGATTTAGGCTTAATAGCAAAAAAATCCTCCGATCCTGGACAGACATTCGCAAGAGGATTGTGGGACTTGCGTTCACATTGTAAGTTTACTGGGATATAATTATCTTTGGCAGGAAAGCGTGGCGTGAATCTAGAGGATCTCTAGAGAACGCACTTTCTCTCATTGATAAGAGAATGATTGCTGATTGAGGATCATTTTCCTTGAAATAATTACCTTTTTTTTTCTTGTGGACTCCATGACACGTCGAGTTGTTGCACTTCGCCGGGCAAAAGGAGGACCGACACGATATTAACAGTCCTCCACTGACTTTTGTCACTTCAGTGTATATATATATATATTTAATTTTAAACATTATTATTAATAATTTATAAATAAAAAATTTATCCTTTGTTAGTTTTTCTCTGGTATTTTGGATAGCTTATTTTAATTATTCTACTTTTATTTTTAATCTTTTCTAAATTGATAAGAGTAGAATATTGCATCAAGAAACTAAGATCGTCTGAACTCTCTGATTATTATGGCCCGAAAACATCAAACATTAAAAAAATAATAACAATGGAATTTGCACTAAAAATACTAAAGGAAATTACATGTAATAAATCACCAGTTATTATAATTAGTTTTTATTAATTATATAAGCTAGTTACTTGTAAATTGTAAAATTGATTATTATGTGATATCTAGAAGCTAAATCTGAGAAATGTTACTTGCCTCCCCCATCGGCAAATTGCTGCCGCCACCTCTGCCCGGGTTCGAATTCCGACTTGGGCAGGGTTGTTTTCCTATGTTCTAACTGTAAGGTGTATGAATGTGCCACCCCTATAAAAAGAGGCTGTGCAAGCGACTGTGATCATGACTGAGTATCTAAGTCGCACTCTTGGCTCTAGTAGGTGCTACTTCACAAGAAGAGAGGCTTCCTTTCCTGATGTCACGGCGAAGCTTGCCCATGGCAAGGGCCACTAATAATAATAACAACAACAGTTGTAAATTCAAGTGAAATGATTAAAATTCCAAGTTTCATTAGCATTGATATTTTTACCTCGCAAATTGAAAAATAAAATGCATAGCATTCACGGCGGTTAAAAATTAAAATACAATCGATATTTCTCAGATTAATGTAACAACAAGTCATCGGGGAACCAATCGAATTCCATTTAAAAACAATGATAATGTAAAAAATAAACCCACAATAAGCAGATATATTGTAAATGGAAAAAGAAAAAAAATTAGTGTTGGATTTCCGTCAACCTCAAACCGTAAAGAAACAATTCCCCGATAAATAACTTCATGGGGCTGAAAGTTAAGAAATATGGCCCACACATGCGAAAGAAGGAGTGACCCATGCAGGAGGAAGGAAACATCAGAAACAGACTAGCTGCCTCAGGGATGACATTCTCCCATCCCCTTGATTGAGGTCATAAAGAGAAAGAAGCGTCTAGGGGCTGCTCCAAAAATTCTACTCCTAAGGAAAAAATTACGAAGGAAAATCTTCAGAATGGTACCTTATTAAGCCTATGCCTGAAGAGTGATGTGGTTGGGTCCGGTATTTTTTAACAGCTCAAAGATTGTTTAGAACCTCTTTTTCGATTAATTTTAAGTATGATTTTGTTTGTGTTGGAAATATTTTGAATCTGGTTTTGATTAAATATGAGTATGACAGAAATGTGAATGTATATGATTAATCTAAAATCATCTAGTCAAAAAGAAAGGAAGGAATCTATGAATAGGTTTTAAAGTGAACGGATTGGTTATTCGATTTTCAACATCATTGTCATCATTCGAAACCACCTATCACTGAAGTTGGGGTTATTCACAAGAAAGTGCTTGTGTAAATCATTTTTAATAGTATTGATGACTTGACTTCTTGACTTTCAGCGACTTAGAATAAAAATAATTTTTAATTGACTGTGAAATGACTCTCCATTGGTGTTTTTTGTAGATGCCATCAATTGACAAAGTATAGAACTAAAATGAAATCTTTAAAAAAAATAACATTTTTTATTTCTATTTTTTTTAAACTTAATCAAATAAATGATTTTGAATAGAATTAAAACTAAAAATTAAGCTTGAATGTATAAATTAAGTGGATCATACTTTACTTAAATAAATTAACTGTGCAAATTATAATTAATAAATTTTATTTTTAACTATAATTCATAATTTTTGATAAGAAGTGTTATTTAAAAGCAGTTATTTGAATAAATATTTAAAAATAACAATTGCAAAGAAATTTGTTATTCAAAAAATCGGGGATTATGCATCTCTATCTCTAGGACCTTTTATGAGTACTAGAGGAACATTTGTCAATCAAAAATTTAAATTAACATTTTATCAATATTTGAAACTTTTATTTTTCAAATGCTACTGAGAATAAATTATTTTGTTATAGCATACAGGCATGCATAAAATGTACAAGCATAGACGAAGAAAGAATTTAGCTCTAACAAATGTATTTTTGAATTAGGGAGTAGTGCATCACCAAGCATGTTCCAATTTATTACGTGTTGAAAAAATAGTTTTATATGATTGTTATAAAATTATTAACGTAGGAAGAATTTGTAATAAAATTCCATTGTATTTTATTTTTATTTTTTCCTGCATTTGAAGCGCTTTTCAGAACATTTATGCACCAATTTGTTTATTTTTAATTTCAATCTGGCAACTAGAATTTTAACGAAAACGAAAATATTGCATTCGGTCTCCGAGTTGACCCATAGAATATTATAATAATTTGTTTGCTGTTACTGTGTTAATCTATTTTGCTCTGATATTTGCTATTATTTAGTTTTGTATCTTATCAAGATGAACCACAAATATTTTTTCGATCTAATTTTTTTATATATATTTGTATGTAGATTTGATTTTAGTGCCGGTTTAAAAGGTGCAGTGTCATTAGATTCTTGGACATTTGATAAAGTGAGTATTTCCTTTCACTTAGATTTTTTTGATATGCGTTATGATTACGTGGATAAAACTTTTCACACTGTAAAACTGTATTTTCTCTCATCGCAATAAATTTGATTCGAATATGCCGGCATCAAGTTATACTTCTATTCTTTCATTCACATTAAATATTCAAACTTTTATTTTTTGTTTGAATAAATAACGAACCCTATGATTAGAAATTTTTAAAAAATTTTGTAGATTTCCATCTTAGTGCTAAATTTTCTTGAACCAAAATAAAGAAAAAAATTTGTTATTTAATTCTTATCTTAAACTTTGCTTTGATTATGTGAATTGATCTTCATGTCCAATTTTAAATAATCGAATGTGACCATTTAATTTTTTTTAAACATGTTACTTATGGAATAGTTTGAGAAAAGGTAATTAATTACATGTGCTAAATTTTCTTATAAACGGTGGAAATCAATTAAAATCCAAACTTCTGCATTACTGATATTGTAGGCTTGCTGCTCATATGAAAGTTTCTTTCTTTCCTTTTTTTGTGTACGTTTAGTCAGTGTGTAAATGAACTAGTTTGAAGGATATTATTGAAATATATATTTTTTCTTGTATTAATTAAAACATTTCAAAAACTAATTGTAAAGTAATTTATCGAATGAGTAATTTCTAGTAACTATCAAGAAAGTAATAAAATGCAAAAATAGAATTCAAAGGTCTATTTGATATTTTGGGAAATTGAAAATTGAAGCAATATATTCAGCTTTTGTTACTCAAATCATATACATCCTTGACTGTGATTTTCCCTGAAATAATTTTATCAATAAATAAAATATCATAAAAAGAATTTTTTTATGGTTTTTGATTTAATCTCTGTTTAAGTAATTTTTAAGTAGTAATTATGATGATAAAACAAAATAAAATTTCATTGTAGAACATCTAGAGATTTGCTTGCATTCAAGAAAATTTTAGTTTAAAAACAATTTCATGTGAAATCATAGAAAAAATTAGAGTACTTAACACAGTCTAAATAGTATAGTACAAAGTTTTATTTAGTCTTGTGATTCTGATATGCTTTACAATCATATATATATATATATATATATATATAAACAAAAAAACTAGAATAGTGATAAAATTTTTTTTATGAAACTAATTGCTTGTATGCATGTTCTAAATCAAAGGAAATAACAAAATTAACTAATATGAAAATATTTTTAAAAATACCAGAAGCATAAGCTATAAATGCTCCTTTGAAGGGATTGTTTACTATGGGTACTGTAATTCAGAGTAAAATTAAATCATTTATAATCTCCTACATAATTAAAAATGTAAAAAAAAAAACAAAAAAAACCCTAAAGGCATAAACATAGAGGTAATCTCGAAATGTTCTTTTGAAGGGATCACTAATTATGGGTGCTGTAACTCAGGGTCAAATTAAATAATTTTGTAAGCTCCTACATAGCTGTAGTTTCGTTTTCCTATTCCTTTCCAAATTTTATTGATTTTTATTATTTTTAAATTTATGATTGTGTTGATATATTTATATATATTTATTCAATATCTAAATGAACATTTAGTACTTAAATGAAACATTGATTAACTGAAACAAAATAATTTCTATTTACCTTTCAAAGGGTTGCCATGTAGGAAAAACAGTTTAAGTGATTTTTCTTTCTTTAAGGGTGAAAACATTAAAGTAATTTTGTGATGTATTTTTAAAATACATAATTTAAGGTTTAAACTTGTGAGTTATTTTACATAATGTAAAAGTAAAATTGAACTTCATTTATCTGCAAGCAAATTTAAAAACTGAGTATTTTATTACAGATAAGCTAAAAAAATTCCCTAAAAATAATAAGGCCATTGAATTTTATTTCTTCTATTTAAATATATTTAAGTACTTAGATTTTAAAATTAGATTATACTGAAATTACTTTTAAAGAAACTTTGGTAAACCATGCTAAACCATACTATCTAAAACCATGCTAAAACAATGTTTAACTAAATATTAGCTGAATAAAGTTTAATTTATTTATTTTGATGCCTTCCACATTAACACAAAATAATATGTCAATAATGGTCAGTATTTTTAATGTTGGATAATTACCTGAAGATATTGTAATGTTTTTAAGTTTTTGTACTTATAAAGCCATGAATTATTTAAAACAATATTTTTAGGATGAAATTCTTTAAAAATATAATTGAGTGATTTAACAAAACTGAAAGAATTGTAGTTTGTTATCATGTAATATGAAGCTTTAAAATACTTCATATTTATTTAGCATATTAAAATGTTTACAAAATAGTTTTCTCCCCTAGCAATATTAGATATTTAATTGAAAGTCACTGTTTTTTTTTCTGTATTAAAATTATGGATTTGTAATAATTTTAACTAAAATGGAAGTATTATTCACTAAAACTTTTAAAATGAAATATTTAAATGTTTTGTAGATTAAGGCAAATTGGTTGTATAATATCAATTTTTTTCTTCTACATTTTGCTTCTATTTTTATTTATATATTTTAAAAAGGCTGTCTGTAATTGTTTTTCTGATGAATATACAATAAATATCTGTGTTTAAGCTGAGAATTTTTAGAGTTTTATTCTTGAGATAAGTTCTGTGGGTCAGCTTGTATATGGATCCACTTATCTTGCAAAAAAGATTGGTACATTTTTTGTTAGTTGTGTTTAAGGGATAAATTACTAAATGATAGCAAATACAGAATTTTTCTGTCTATAATTTATATTAAATTTGATTTTAAATTAACCTAATTATTTTATTTGAAAACAAGTTGTTTTATTTTAAAAATTCTTTATTATTGCTGTTTTGTTGCATTGGATGGAAGATTTATGAAGAAATGTAAAACAGCCTTGCTGTTTTTAGACTTTTTTTTTTCAAATGTGATTGTGTTTAGATTTAAATATGCAGTATAAAAATTTCTATTCATGCTCATCTTTTTTTTAAAAAAATAATAATAAAATAGCTCAGAAAATAATACTACCACATATTCAACAGATTGTATAAAAGACAACAAATGTATGAGGAAAAAATTGTACTAACTGTAAATAATTACATAGTTAAACTATTACTGTCTGTTTTACTTTGTACTGACTTGATTGGAAAATATTTCACCAGTTCAGCTGTAGTTTTGCTGTTACGGTGATAGGTTTGAATACATGATTTCCTTTTTTTCTAATTTTAATTTTGCCTTGATTGCTGTTTTATATTCTGGATAAAATTTTAAAGAAATAATGCATTCTGGGCTTGTACACGAATTGACTTACATTATGAAATATGTTGTACATATTTTGTTGTAAAAATCTAATTAATTTTACTTGTATAATTTTTTTTCTAATAGATGATATCAAAGTTCAAAGCATCTCTTGTAAAATTTGACATAACTTATCCATATGGTGAAAAGGAAGATGAGTATGGGAAAGTGGCAGAATCTGCCCGATTTTCTCCTGATCTCATGATAGCTGAAATTGGTGTTCAAGGTTTGTTAATTTCTTATGATGACTTTCTAATAATTGTAAGCTTTGTTAGTTATTAAACAGGGGGTTTTCGTAAGTAATTGATATAAAGTTTGATTATTTTAAAAATAATAGATTGGTAAAGTCTGTTAAAATTGCAAGAGTATACTTTTGTTTTATTTCTGATCCTCCGGGTTTTGCGACCAGCCAGTTAACCAGTATAATTGTTTGCTAAAATGTTCAATTAATGTTTTATGTTATTTATTCTTATAATAGTTTTTTCAGTAGAGTATTTTTAAGCTTCAAATTTTGATAGTCATATTTATTTATATTATTATGTAGGCCTTAAGTCATTCTCTTCATTGCAATTCTCATTTCTCTCTAATTTTCTATAACACCCGGAAAATTCAATTTTAAATTAAAATGGGAATAATGAAATTAAAATTAACATAAAGACATATTTTATTGAATCCCAGCATATGTTTTTAAAAAATGAGGCTTGAAAGCTGAGTCCTTCGGCATGGAAGTCATATGTGAACAACAGAAAAATTTTCAAAATTTATAATATGCCAACAAAAAATTTCATAGATTTAATGAAAAATTGAGTTTTTAGTTTTATTTTTTGAAGGATATGAGCAGTGTCAGTAATAATATTTTATTTTTTCTTTCAATAAATATATTTTTTAAAATTATGAAATTTAAATTTTAGACAGTCCTTTGGTTCAATGATTCTATTCTGCAAAATATTCTTGATTCTCTTAACTTTTAAATAAACATAAAACAATTTCTATTTTCTACTCTCAAATCTGACCATTTATCAAGTTTCGAATTATACAATATTATAACAGTAAACATTTTCATAGTTTAAACAGCCAATCACTCTTGAAAAACTCTGGGAAATGAACAGCTTCTTTGAGACGGTCAATGAAGTGATCAATAATCATCTGTTGTAACAGAATATGATAAAATGTTCACAAGTCGGTCAGCTTAAGTAATTGATTTAGTTGATTTATGAACAAATCTTTTCATTAAAAATTTTAATTTCTTTTGTTAAATATGACTCATATGGCACAGGATGTCTGCAAAAAGTAAAAATTCATAATTCATAAATTTTTATTGACATAAATTATATCGAATAATTATTTATTTAATTTAGACCATTTGTTGACTAGTTTATGTCTATTACTAATGATTTACAAATAAACTGTTAGGCTTCAATTAGAGTAGATATGTTATGGATATTAAACCATATTTGCCTTAAATAAAACTGTTTTGTTGAATTAGTAATGTATGTCTTAATAAAGATCCAAGAAAACATTTCATTGTGTTTTCTTCTAAAAAATATCAGGCTTCATATTTATTTAATTTCATGCAAACACGTGCTGACAATTAAATTTTTATATATTTAATTTGGAATGATAATCAGCTTATTTTTTTACTTTGGGCTTTTGTCAATATAATAGCAATGCTATGAGAAAAGTCACCCTCCCCCCATCACATGAAATGGGCATGTGCAGTTTAAATTTGATTTTTATTTTGTAGGAAATAAATTGTTGTGAAATATGATGAAATATTTTTTTAAGAATTCATTACAAATAGAAATTTAATTTGTTGGTTAAAGCATTAGTATAATTAAAAAGATTTTTTTTTATTTTCAATTTGTTGTAAAAATTAATTTTGTATAGTAATATTTTCTGAAATTATAGTGGAAAAATATAGCTTAAAAGATAATTTTTAAATTTTCACAGCGTTGTAAAAATCAATTTTCAACAGCAATATTTTCGGAAATTATAGAGGAAAAATGTCGAAATTTCAATTAATTTTTGATTAAAATTCTAATATTCTTATAAATTAGAAAAAAATCATCTTGATGTGTATATTTTTAACCCCCAAGGTATGCATATACCAAATTTCGTGGCTGTAGGTCAAATGATCTGCCCTGTAGAGTACCAACACGGACATGAACATTAAGCTTTATTATAGATATAGAATATCTAATACTGCTGATGGGCAAGTTCAATAAAAATATTTTTTAAGTAACCACTTCTTAATAATCTTTTTTTTAAATATAGTAAGCTTTTTAAAAATAAAAATAAAGCATGGTTAATTTTGAAATAATAAATTGTAAAAATTCCTAACTATTTAAAATTATATATCTTAAAAATAGGGAAAAATTAACTACATTGCATTCTTATGCTAGCTTTTGTTTAACTAGCCAGACTGCTGCTCTAAATCTTTTAGTGCTTCTTCTGTATCAGTTTTAACTCATTCACTTTGAATCTTTTTTTAGTTCTGGGCTAAATATCTACAAATAAAGAACTCTTCAATGTTGTCAGAGTTCCATAAAAAGGAAGTTGATCTGTTAATAACTCTGTTGACAAAATGAAAATTTTTGTTGAGGAAATGCTAAATAAACTGTAATTAAAGAATTAATAGACCAAAGATTTAAAAGAAAAAGATGTCTTCATACCATTTATAAGGCAAGTCTTAATGTCTTTGTTCTTTAAAATGCTTTTAACTTATCCATAAATCGCAGGTTCCATTCTGGAACTTCTATATGGTTTTCTTTTCTGCCCTGTAGTAACATGATAAAAGAAGGACAACTATTGAAGAATTCAAATTTTAGATTATCTTTTTCTGAAGTTATAAAATTCAATATTTTATATTTTCCTGTTATTGGCACTCTATATAGATTTGACATTAAATTGACACATTTTGGTTTAGTTCTTTCCGCAAGTGTGTGTTGTGATACAAGAACTGTATATTCCTTCAATTACTTGCAATTTATAAAAAAAACCTGTAGGTTGCCAGTTATGAAGTTATAGTTTTTTTTTTAATTGAAAATTTCCACCTGGTACTTGTTTGAGATAATGCAAGCATTGCTTCTACAATGCCAAAATGTGAAATCTGGGGTATTTTGTTTGTTTGTGGACTACACAAATGAATTGCATAAAAAGTTCACAGTGCCTGTTTCTTTCTCTCTCAATCGGCTTTGGATATAGGTTTTTTTTAAGTCTTGTATCTTTAATTGGAACTGGAACATAAGGAAGCTACAGGTATATATATATATATTACTCTTATTAAAACCTAATTTATCTGATATAAAAAATAATTTCTAATACATTTGGAAGTGCTCTAAATAAAAGGTTATTTATATTCCTGTAGAAAAAAAATAAAATTTAAAGGGATTTCATTAGTGTAGCAAGGGCAGGTAGCACCCAGGGCAAAAGATCCCCCCCCCCAATTGTCATTAATGGAACTTGGAAAAGACATTCTTTGTACCTTTTCATCATATTTGACTTTCAAAAGAGGCAAAAATGCTCGGTTTAGTTTTTATGATATCCCTAAGACTTAAGTTAGGGCAATATATATTGCATTCTCATCTTCTGGTTACTCTGCCTTTGTATAGTATACAGTACTTTCAGGTATTTCATCTGTGGATGTAACATTTACAAATATATTATCTGTAGGTTTAGTATTTTGAAATATTTTATATGCAGGTTTATTACCTGCATATAAAATAATATTCATTTTCGATGCTATTCTGCATTTTATTTGCTGCTTTTTTTTTTTAAGCATACAAACAATTTTAACATTTACCATTAGTAGTTATATTGGAATTGAATAATTGTGCTCTAAAATAAAACTGGTAATGGCTTAAGATGAATTCAGCTATAATATGTTCAAACAACTAGTCTTGCCATTATTGGAAGATCTGTTCTGCTAAATCATATAAAATAGTTAAAAACAGATTTATGAGATGCCCCGAAGAGTAAGAAATACTACGATTTCACAGTCATTGTCTCCACTTACTTATTAACATTGTGTAAACATACTTATTTCATCTATAAGCTGGAGACTGATGTACACTGCAGATGCTGCTATTTGGCTTTGTTAGAGGTTCAGTTCTGCTGTAATCGTTTTTAGACCCATATATTTATTTGGTATATCATTATTCCATACTCAAAGATTTAAAATTTTCTTAATATGTATTTAAATACAATGTAAATCAGTTGACTTTTTAAAAAGCCTAACAGAAAGTATTTTTGATTGTAACCATAATTAAATTACTATTTCTGTTGAAATTTGTTTGTTACGTCTTATGATAACATCTAACTGCTGTTTTTGACATTAAATAGACTTAATGAAAACAATGATTTTATTAATGGCCTAAAATATAGTATTTTTTATTTTAATTATTTCTATTTTTTTCTTTTTAATGAAAAATAATGAGTTTAATATGTAAATATTGTGAAATTTTAAAATTAATTTCCTACTTACCGTATTGATAATGAATCAAAGTAAATTCAGTGATTAATTGATAATCATGTTTTAAAGTAGTATGTTATATCAAGAATGCTCTTGTGAAAAAAAATTAAAAACTAGTTCATCAGTAAGTGAGTAAAAAATTTATTTTGAAACTACATCTGCAGAACCATAAAAGTAAATTATGTTAAATGAAAGAACATAGAAAGGTAACTTTTGTTTGAAATTAAAAAAAGAAAGAATTACATTTTTTTAAAATCAATAATCTGCCAGTTTTAATAATACAATTTTTAGCTGAACAGTAAAATTTTCTTCAGATAAATCTGGAAATTTCTTTTTGCTTATTTCAAAAGTTACTGCACTATCATGATGACAATGCAAAAATTATTTCTGTTGAAATGCTCAGTATAAGTAAATGATAAATAAAATTCACAATGAAATAAATTTAGCTATCAGTAAATTTTATAAAATAATAACTAAACAAAATTTTAATGGAAAAGGGTGTTGTTATGCCAGGAAATCCTGATATTTTATTAGGTTCAGAATTTTACTGTGTATGTCAGTCTGAAAAAGTGCTAATTCTTAGAAAATGCATTACTTCATTTGGCTCAATGAAGAAGAATATAATCAAAACCTGAATTATTTTTATTTCTTTGCATGAATCTTTCAAAGCTTTCTCATTTCTTTGGTGGGTGATAAAATTCATATTTGTTGTAAAATCCTTTGCTTTTTCATTCATGCTCTTAAATGAATATTTTCTCTTATGCTTAAGTATATCTTAGCCAAATTTGCCTCTTGCACTATAACATCATATCAAATGAACATTCAAAATTAGTTTAGATTTATCTTTTCTGAATAAAATTCCTATAGTTTACAAACTATTTGGAAAATGCTTTATGCATTTTATGATTCCTTTGTAAATTTCCAGTACTATATCTATATTTTCAGTACTATTCTGTTAAGTGTTCAAAATATTATAATTTCAGCTGAAGAAAAAAAAATTAAGGATTGTTTTATAGATTTTTTTTAAAAAAAATCTATCCTCATTTGCTGTAGAAAAGGAGACTTGGTGCTCATTTTCCATATTGTTTAATCATTTGAAGGCATCTATTACTAATAATTTAGGCATTGATATGTCTGTATACAGTTCTTGAGCTAATAAATTTTGTATTTTATCTATAACAGTATTTATCATCTTCTAAATTATCTTTAAATTAATTTTTATGGAAACTTATAGTATTTGATATGATATAGGATTATTTAATTAGACAAAATGCTACATTGATCTAATTATGTATTACAGATTATGGAGAAAAAGAAAATTCAGATATTGCTGAGCGTTTTGCTGTATCAAAGGATGAATTTCCTGTTCTCAAACTTTTTGTGCAGGGTAAAGAAGAACCTATTACCTTCAAAGGTGATTTTAAAGCAGATGAAATAAAAAATTTTATTAAGGAACATTCATGTAAGTTTTTATTTACTTAATGCTTTTGTTATTATCTATATGTATTTTTTATTTGCATTTATTTATGAAAATAAGATGAAATTGATTCAATTTTGATTATACATTTTACCATATTTAAGCTGAGTGAAACAAAAAAAAAATTAAGCTAGTACTTAAAAAAAAAAAATTTTTTTTTAAAGGAACGTACATTTTTGTGGAAAAAAAGTTGTCACCCTATTTTATTCTGTTATCGATTATTGTATATACAAACTAAAAGCATCATTTTAAAGCTAGTAATGTGTACTAAAAGATTCATTGCCTGAAATACCCATAGGGATTATCTAATTTAAAATTGTACAATCTTTGAACTTTTGATGTCATAAATACATAACCTATGGGAATTGACCAAAGTACAAATTTTGTTTCATTATGCCATGATTAAATCTGCGTGTGTGTATGTATATATATATATATATATATATATATATATAATGTTAAAGGCTGTTTCTATTGTATATGTGCAAGATTTAGATAATTTCTGGATGTTGATAATACTTTTTATGATTTATTTTTATTTTTGTGGCATTTTAAAAATATTTATAAAGTTGCAATTTGCTCTTACAATTATTTAAAGTTACAATGATACACTGCTTTGTTTTACGAGCATATAAAAAAATAATGCATTTACTAATTTACTAACAAATGTGAATCAGTTTTCGTCAATGCTTCATTGCCAAATTAGTGTTTTGTATAACTTTTTAAAAATAAGTTTTTGCTTCATGCATGATAAGAGGTTTACAGTGAAAATTTCTGAGAGATATTTGATTATCTTTCACTTAAAAACATTCAAGGGCATTAAAAGTTTTGTTGAAATTGCATCCGAGTTGGAATTGGTATTATGCTGAAAGCATCAAAATGGAAAATTTTGCTATATGATGGAAAGAAATAAAACTCAATATTTTTGTTGTTGTTTATTTTAAAGAGATTAATTTTAGTATTAAAATTAATATCTTACTGATAAAGAGACTGAGAAAATATTGATTTCTATTCTTTATTCCTGCAGTTTTTGATTATATATACTATTTCTTTCATAATTTCTTACTACTTTTTGAAATGATTCACTGCTTTATTTTATGAGCATGTAAAACAAAATAATGCATATCATTTACTAATAAATGTAAATCAGTTTTCCTCTATTCTTTACTGCCAAGTTAGTGTTTTGTATAACTTTTTTCTTTCAGCAGATGTATTCTTTGTAGGAAGATACATATGTTTGTTGTTGTTGTGAAATACAAATTTCAGAACATCATTATAAAAGTTCATTCATTTAATCTATATTTCTTTAATTTTAATTATTATTCATCACTTATTTTGCTGATTTTATTGTAAGTAGAAATTTGAAAATTGAAATAATTATAGGGATGATTATATGTTGTTACATGATTGTTTATATGTAATTATGAGAACATTTATTGCAAAAGATAGCTTTAATAAGTATCCAGTCCATTAATTGAAAATTCATATTAGGTCTTTTTTTACTAAATACAACAAGCGAATTCAATTAAATTGTCATTTATTAACCAGATATATTAAATGTAATAATTAAAAAAGAAATATAAATCATAACATCTAAATGTTTTTTATCAAAAATAACTGATATATCATGGATAAATGTTTAATTTTTGCATTTGCCCTTAAAAGTTTAAAATTCCTTTCAAAAGAATGTAAGAAAAGCACTTTAATGTGTTAAAGCAGAATTAATAATTATTATAAAAATATTCAATTCAAGAAATGTATGATTATTTGGCATTTGAATGCTACCTAAAATACTTTTTGAAATTTGCAAATGAACCCCTAAATCCGTTTTAATGGCTATACAGAAAATTTAATTTAACTGAAAAACTACTCTTGGGAATGAGCAGAATTTTGCATGATCCTATAAAAGGACTTTTCCTTCAAATTATGTCCAAATTTAAGTGTGTTGTCATGTTTAAATAATTTTATAACTCAATTTGAAATTTATTACATACTAAAAATTACTTCTTAATGATGAATGCGTAGAATATCTTATTTTTTCATAAAGAATTTGAGGCAATAACTATAATAATTTTTAAGATATGAATAAAAGCTCATAAATATTATTTTTAACTTTAGAAAGGCAAAATTTTGTTAGCTTTCAATTTCGACACAAAGCGACTTAAACTGAGGAATTTCGGTTACTGGGAAGAACTTACGACATAGTTTTGAAATTTGATAATAAAAATAACTGTTGCAATTGAAAATTTTAATACTTGTTGTATATAAATTGTTATATTTTCAATATTTAGAAGGCCTCTTAGAAAATTCTTCATTCAAAAAATCTTTAAATGTGTGTTAATATCTTAACTAAGATTTTTTTTTTATGATTGTATGATGTCAGAATAAATCAGGGTGGCTCCTTTTCCTCCCCTTGCATCTATACATTTTCCTATATTTGTTACTTAGTTACATTTCCATTGTAGTTGCAAATAATCTAAATTTTGACAATCATTCACGTCTTCTGCCTTTTATATCAAGAATTTCTTTTCTAAGGCTTCTATTATAAATTAAAGCCTAGATGTTACCATTATTTTGCTCTTAACTAACAAAAATACATTTAACAAAATTATCTAAATTTATTCTATTTCTTTTGTTATAAGACTAATATCCATCTATATTGAGTACTTTTTTTAAAGAATACAAATTTTTTGAAAGTCATTGCTATTATGCTCAATTATTTTTATACATTTTTAATAGAATGTTTTTAGATATATAAAAAGTTTTTTGATGCCTGGTGATTCAGTGTTTATTGTCATTATTTTTCTTACAATTTTTTGAGAGAGGGATAGTTCAATAGCAATTTTTTAATTCTTTGTTAGCACCTCTAAACATGTTGGAATTTCAAAATTTATCATTAGCAGTTCCTGCTTTTAATTGATTTCATTTCTTATTCATTCTTTAAAAAAATTTCTTTCATTTTTTCTTTTAATCTTGAAGGAATGCCTTCAATTTTGTAATCACTTTGATTTTTAGTAGAGTTTAAAATCACTTAAATCCAATCTATAGAAACACAAAAAGCTCTCCTAAGTTTTCTGTGTATTTAAGTATACATATATGGTGGTTTTGTTAATGATTTCATATAAGTTATGTGTAATTTACTTATGCCATCAGAATAAGTACTCGGTTATTTCCACATTATATATATTATGTGTTTTGCATATTTATTATTTAATGTCTGTTTAAAGAAACTAATCGATTGAAATTCGTACTAAAAAAAAATCTAATCCTTTTTGCCGCACTATAAAAATAAAATAATGAACTACAGGTATATTAGACACTCATGTCCGTAAATTAAGAATAATGCCAACAGCGGTAAATAAAAGTTCAGAAACAAAAGAAACGCTACTTATTCATAAAACCAATTTATTAAACAAAAGATAAAGAACAAAAAAGATTGTTTATGTATGATATAATTCATTAAAACTACGATTTTTGCTCCCTGGGAGAATTACAAAATATGTCTCCCTTACTAAAACTTAACTTTACATGGTTAGTATGATGGTTGATATTTTGAATAGCTCCCAAATGATGAAATAGAACGCCTAGGTTTGTTGAGTATGAAATCATCGAGCTGATCTTAGGAAAGATTATTGGACTCGGCAAGCAGTGATCTTTGAAATTCCGGTACATATGTTGGATTGATTGACGGGCTGCAACTCGTCGGCCAAGCCTGTCCCACGCATACTTTATCGGATTCAAGTCTGGAGAGAATGCTGGACATTCAATATAGATGATATCCTCAGATTGAAGGTATATGTTTACGTTGTTTTCACGGTGAGGACGAGAGTTGTTATAAATAAACACAAATTCTGCGCCCATGGCACCTCTAAAAAACGTACATGTAGTTCCAGAATGATGTGTATACAATTTTGGCCTGTCATCTTTCCGATTTGAGCATGCAGGTCTGTTCTGGAACCCAGTATAATTCTACCTAAAACAAGCATTCTTGCACCACCATAACGGTATCGTTAAATGATGTTCTCTTGGCAGTAACGGATACCTAGCGTTTTCCATTTTAAAATTCGATCATGAATTAGTCAGCTGCTAATCCTAGACTAGTCAGAAAACATCACACAAGCTCATTGTATCCACATTGCATGTTCTCTACTTCAGGCTAACCGCTGGAGTCAGAGTTACTGTGAACGGAATACATCCAACAGGCCTGCGAGCATACATACATATATATCCCAAGCGTCTGTACATGTTTTACCTTGAAACTGTCATACCAGTTTCTGAAGATAGCTAATGAGACATCTGATGCTGCACTCCGTCTTTTTTTTTTTTTTTTTTTTTTTTTTGCAGTTACTGTCAAATACTTGTCGTCATTCGGCGTTGTAAATCGGGGGGAGAACTTGTACTGTAACGTCTACTAACATTTTCATCATGTTGGTATCGTTGCAGAATCTAGAAATCACACTTTGGACGCTTCCAAATTCTTCGGAGACTTCCGTCTGAATTCGCCCACATTCCAGACGGTCGATAATTCTACCACGTAAAAAATCATCCACATTCGTACTCTGTGTCATAATTTTTCGATTACGATACTAAGCGGCTTAAGGCCTTAGTAGACGGGTAAATATCGTTTGCCTTTTTATGGATAAAAGCACACTAAAAGCAATTGCCCACGTCACGTCACGCAGTTCTGACGTGACGTGGGCAATTGCTTTTAGGTAAACCCAAAATCACAAATGTACTTTACGGTTAATTTATCACTCTTTATTCACTTCTCCCGTTTCGTGAATATCTCTAGTTTATACATTTCGTTAGTGGGATTCCTGTTCATACATTCCGTTATAATGGATTTTTATTACTATTTTTAGTTTTTTTTTTCTTCTGTTCTTATTTTTTTATTATTAATCCTCAACAATTTTTTTAAATCATTATTAGTAATCCTCGGATATATAGCAATCCCACCAATTTTGTTAGTTTTCATTAATAATGACAGGTTTACTTACAAAATAAATTTTATAACTCCATAATGTGTCTATATTGGTAATATATAGATTAAGTTGTAAATATCAAATTTAGCGTAGAAATACCCTAAAAAAGACATTTTGTTGGTGGGTGTGCAATTAACTTTAAAAATAAAAACTTTAGTCTTATCGCCCCCTCCCATCAAAATATGAAACAGCAGCAGAATCATTCATATTTTACAATTCAAATGTGACTATATTATTTGTTGAATTCAGTTTCAATTCTATGGTTAGAAAATGAATTGATCCGTATTAACTTTCGCTTAAGCATAGCAGCTTAATAATATTTTTCATTGTATGGAAGGGATAACAGATTTTAGAAATTCAAAATATATAATCAGAAAATCTACCATTATTTTTAAAAAAATTAAAGATTCAATCTGATCAAATATATTTCACAAAAAAGACGTCTTATATAAAACAATAAATTTTTAATCCAAAAAATAATTTTTCGTGGTTTTGATGAGTATTGACTGGTATTAGTATCTCTTCATTTTCTTGGAATTTTTCTATGAATTTCCTTGTATATATATATTTTAATAATGAATATTCAGTGGATTCCTAAAGGCTGATTTTTCATGAATAAAGCCAATCAAAAATGATTTTTTTTTAAACACACGACAATCTTTTTTTTTTTTTTTTTAAAAAAAAATTGAGAAGGATTGATTTGGCAATATGTTTACAAATTAGTTTCATGTTGGCGTCAGTCGTGCCATTCTTGGCAACTACATTACTACCAAAGCCATACACGATTGATTGAATTTCGTTTGCAAACGATTTTTCCGTCTCTATCCTCAATACTTTCAAGTAGGTTAAAAAGAGCTGACGATGACGAAAATCTTGTTTGACCAGTCGCCTGCGGGCATAAACTGAAAACTGTCCCCAAAAGTGTAGACGGTATTTTTCCGTTTGATAAAGGCTTTACAGAACATTTGTTAACAATTTTATTTCTTTACCACCATTCTTTATGTACTCCTCTCTTGCACTCTCGTCATCTGGTGTTATTCAATAATTTGTATGTTATTCTTGAAAGTTAAATTTGCAGGTGAAATTTTTACACGGAAATCGAACTCTAAAGTTTGATTTCCGTGTAATTCTTAATTTTTGGACATGAGAGTATATTTCAGTTATTGATTATTGTAATTGAAGGGAATGTTAGCATTGTTATGTATTTTTTAAAGAAATAAATGTAACCTGTTGAAGGAAAAAAAAGATGAAACAAGGAATTTCATTCGGTTGAATCTTGCTTTTTCTTTTCTTTCTTTTCTTTTTTTTTTTTTTTTTTTGAAATGGTAAAAGAACAATTAAGTTCAATTTTTAATAATCTTCTTTTTTCTTTTTGAAATATTCATTTAGATGTTCGCTTAGTGATGAATAAATGTTTACCTGAGTTTGATGAGTTAGCTGAGAAATTTATGGCTACTGAGAGTCAAGAACAAAAGGAAGTTATTTTATCTGAGGCAAAAAATAAAGCTTCTGAAGTTTCTTCAACTGAAGAAAAAAAATCTGCAGATGTTTACATAAAAATGATGCAGAAAGTTATTGAAAGAGGGATTGGATTTATTGCAAGTGAAAAGGAAAGAGTTAAAAACATAAAAGAAGGTAAAATAACAAGTGCTAAGAAAGAAGAAATGCAAGGACGTTTGAATATATTGCATTCTTTCTCTGTGAAAGATGAACTCTAAGAATGAAGCTGCTAGAATCCACAATTTATACAATTGCATAATCATATTTCACTTTCATAATGTTTTGATGCATTAATGTAAGTGGAATATTTTTATTTTTTTAGAATGCAAGAATTTTACACTGATTTTTTTATATGAGCTGAAGATATTTCCTAAATTTATGTGCTTTAATGATTTGTCTTCAAAATATGCTTTGAAGAATGTTTTCAGAGTACAATCAAACAATTTTTCTAACAAAACTCTCCATTCCAAATGTTAAAGAGTGAAATAATGTAGCCTCATTTATCATTCCATTGTGCAGTATTTCTTCTTTTTTTTTTAGTGTATGGTATAAATTCATAGCTATGTTTATTGTACAATATTTTTTTGATACTTCGATTTTGTTTTTCTTTTGTCTTTCCTGGAATACATATTCTAAAAAGTAAGAAGTATTTATCATCAGTTTTATTTATGCAAATTAAATTTTATACTTTTTCTAGGCATTCTGAATGGCCCTACATTTTATTTAAAGCTTAATATTTAAAAAAACATTTAGTTAAAATTTTAACTATCTTAAAAACAAATTTCCAATTTAAGTTTTGTATTGCAATACAGCTCATTTGTATAGGATATGAAATAATTATCTAATTGCAGAAATCAGATTCGGGGCCTGTATTTAAATTGAATAAGTTGTCCTTAGAATAGCTTGATCTATAAAAGTTTTCATATATCATATATTAAATTTGGAATAATTAAGCATTTACTGTTGTAATTTATTATTATTTGCAATTCTGGTTAAAAATTGTTTCAGTTATAGTTAGGCTTTGTTATTTTTAAAAGAATTTTATATTGAGTTAGTTTTTTTAATTGCATTGTTTTAAGAAGAATGCATTAGTATTGTATCTAATCAATTACATTGCTATGCTATGTTTTACTGATTTTTTTTCTTTTCTATTTTGAATGTTTGTATAATTGATATAATTGCTTTATTAGATAAATAATAAATTAAACAGATTAATTTTATGTATTAAATACAATGATATTATGAATAACATTTGAAATTTACTTAAATTTCTTCACTCCCTTGTATAGTGATTTGTTCTTCATTCAATAAGGAATGAAGATTATTATTCCCTTAAAATAAAAATTTCATTACTTATTTAAATTGAATTTTGGTATTGTAATAAGCGTAGTAGAAGTTTTCAAAATCTGAATTTCAAGAAATAATTGCAGTTCTTGTTTTATTTATGTTGAGGACACACATAATCAGTAGTTAGTGATGAGCTGCGGTCTTTGCTTAAATTATTTTTACATTTTGATTTTTTGTTTTAAATTTTATTTAATTTGTCGTATTAAGTCACAATGAAAGCGAAAAATGATAAAAAGAAGAAAGAATGCAGAAACTGAATCAACATGTAGGAAATACACATGCGTATGCCTGCACAGCAATTCATTCTTGAAAGCATCAAAATTCGTTTACTGTACATGGTTATAATTGTCACTTAAGTTTAAAATTGAAAAGTAAAAAAGCTGTTTTTCTCCCTTGAATTTAGTAATGGTCTGCAGTTCAGGTTTAGCCAAAGTTTTATTTACATCCATTGCCCAATTTTCTCTTTTTTCTTTCTCTCACTATTTTGTGTTTTCTATTTTCTTATTTCCTCATAATTATCACATCTTTTAAATACATATTCATTTTTTATTGTTTAGAAGATGTTCATCAAAAAATAAGCTAATAATTTTCTTTAAAAACAAAGCTACTCATAGATTAATTTTCTTAAAATTGTAATAAAGCTGAATTCTTCTAAGATACTTTTTTGCAATATCACTCATTTGAGTTGAACTACTATTGCATTTTAAAAAAAATCAAAATGTAAATTAATATACATCAATCTTGTCATTTTATTTTGACTTTTGTCACTTAAAAGTATTAATTCATTTTGTTCCTTACCAAAAAAGTTTTTCATATTTATAAATAACGCTCTAAACATTTTACATGTTACTTTTTTTGGGGAGGGGGAGGGCAGGTGCTTGCTAAAAATAGATTTTAGATACTGATAAAAAGTTAATCAGTGTTAACATTATTATCAATAACTGAAAGTGCTTTAAACTATATGTTTTTAGTTATTTAAAAATTTATCTTTGCAGTTATATTTTTTTAATACATTGTAAAACACATTTTTAATATATTTGCATTGTTTTAGTTATTGAATTTATATATATGAATTTTATAATAATATTTAATACCTTTTTATGTTAATACCTTTTCATGATTAAAATGTAAATTTTTAAAAATAATTTAAAGATACATTTATCAGGTCTAGAATATTGTATTACAAAGTGTTAGATTAGAGGTTTTTTCTTCCCCTGGTCCTTTCTTTCTGAAGTTGTATGTCATAAAATGATAAAAGAAAAGCTATAGCTACTTTTTAAATATTCTTTATATTTATTTCAAATTTTGTTTAAGTGAGCAGAATTTTGTTGTTGGTATTTAACTAGACACTAGTTAAATACCAACACTAGTTAAATATTTAACTAGTTAAATATTTAACTAGACACTAGTTATATTAACTAGACACTAAATATTTAACTAGACACTAGTTGTAGTTGGTATTTAACTATTCCTCATATCATTTCATTTAAATGCATTTATTAAAAAAATTGTTACGTTTTTCTCACTCAAAATTAGAAAACAGGTGGAATCTTTGGGTATATAAGCACGTCGAAAAATCTGAAATGTAAGGAAAGTTGCTATGCAGTGTTGTTGTGTACAGCCGACCACCCCACCACCACTGAACGTAGCAGGATGCAATGTGGGATACCAACTGTATAACTTCTGTCCCAATACCAATATGTAATCATAAATGAGAATCTTATTTCCAAAATATTTTTCTGGTTTAAATCCTGACACGAAATACATTATCTCCATAAAAGCACTAATCCAGAAGTTTAGAAGTAGAATGTTAGTCATAG
>JAOUZG010020776.1:50771-80924 GCA_026289955.1 Argiope argentata | reverse complement strand
AATATATACATAATTTTGAACCGCAATCAGATCACTCGATTATCTTGAGGCAGCAGTTTTTAAACCTGTAGATCTGTTTCATTTTAAAATACACCTTGCTCAATAACTTCACAGTAAATACCGATGCAGACTCTTTCTAGGACCACGTCTCAGATTTTGACTAAGAAAATCTAGAACAAAGAATATCCATCAAGTTTAAAGAAATCCTTTGTCACGCAAAGTCATTTACACTTTGCATTCATCCTACTTCCAAATCAAATTCTTCAATTTTTTTTTTAATTTACTAGAAAATTATTCTTTTATGTCAATTCTTTTCATGATCCTTTCACGCGCTAATAATCTAGCGTTGCATTTAAAATATTGTATCAATTCTAATGTAACAGCTTGAAATATTGCACCACAATTGCTCTTCGCTGATGGATTGTTGAAAAAGGATTTCTCTGCATTTATTACGGTCACTTTTAAAATGGTCTAGTTTTCATGTAACTCTGAGAGCTTTGTAGTTTTATTATTGATTTTCTTAAATACTTTTACAAGGTATATATTAAGATTGAAAGAAATGCGTCAATCACAAAAGACTTCACAACTAAGAAGAGTGATTTTTATTATTAAGTCTACTTCGTACCATACAGATAAAGGACAATAAATAAAGAATAAAAAAATACTGAAGCTATTAAGATTTTTTTTAATTGGAATTTCTAAAGAAGTTAAAGTTTAGGTCAGTTTTTAAAGCACTCTTTATTGCTTTGAGGAAAATTAAATTATATACTAATTCAATTAAATAAAGAGCATAGTTCGAGCTCTTTTAAATGAAATATTTTGATTCAGGAACACTCATTTTAAAAATGGATTAGATTATGGATACAAGTTTGCTTCATTGTGATTGTAAAACAATTTTCAAAACGAATAAGAGTGCACGTCAAGTCCGCTGGAGTCCGATAGAATGTAAATACTCATCCATTATCTAAAATTACTAAGAAAAATAAATTTATATTTTATATAAAATTACTGTCCCTGAAACTTACGTTTCCAGAATTTATCATTTTTAAAAAAAATTAATTCTTTAATAAATTATCATTTTATTTATGCTGATTAAAGATATACACATATTAATTAATGTCTCCATAAATATCTGACTTATATATTGTTACTTATATAAATTCTTTTAGGGTGTTACAAGTTTTTTCAAACTCTGTAAACACTGCATTAACCGAATTAATTTTGACTTTTCAACGAGTGTCACATAATGGTTTAAGAGTAATGTTTAAGTGCTTTTGTAGATGCAGAAAATAAGCAATATAAGCGTTGCAATATCCTAATTTTTTTTACAGTATACACTGATAGAAGCGGCATCAAATATTAATAAATGAAAGGAGTGTGATAGACAAGTCACAATAATTGCATGTGGGTTTAGAGAAAGCATTCCAGACTGCACATCTTTATATTTCCCTTTCATTTTACTACCGTTGTCGTATGATTGCGACAATTCATAATATCTAAATCAAGCTCATGCTATTGTTGTTGTTCTCGTGTTCCGCTTTACAGCGGAAGGAGGGGTGCAGTAGCTTATGAGGACGTTTTTGACCCCTGAGCACCCGAAGGCAGAAGTCTGACTTCTAGCTCACACACATCACAAACTCTTTCAAGCTCATATAATCTTTCCAATAGAGTTTTTTGCTAGTCTCCTTTACCAGTCACATCAATTACTTCAATAGATCCTATAAATGACTCATTTATAGTTAAGCTTTTTAAAATTTACACACCTATTAATGATTGAAGCTTCTTCCTTAAGGGAAACCCATACAACCCATTTGGATACTATAATACATGGCTGCTTTTATATCGTAAATGAGTTTTGTTAAGTACTTCATTTCTTAACGCAAAAATAATTTGTTCTTGTGACCTATGTGATGAATGATGCACAATCCTATTTTTAGAAATTAATATTTTGTCTATATAGCCCATCAGCACAGGATCGAATTTACTTAATAATTCGATTAAACTTTTTTTTTTTTAATTTCATTATTAGGTGTACCTATTATTAGTGGGTTCCTCGAAATGGAAGATTATTACACGCTAAAAATAGAATCATATTTACAATTCTTTGAAATAGTAATCTGAGTTGTTCCTTTTCCTTACTTATGTTAACTTGATTTGTTTTATCAATAGTTGAACATTAATTTAGTCCTTTAAAAAATTTCCAAGCAATATAAGAATTAAAATGACAACTAGATCGCTCATGATCTTGGAATACAGTTATTATGACCACCTACAAATCTTGTAATTTGGTCATTTCATATTCTTTTGGAAAACAGAATACAACAAAAACAAAATACGGAGTCTTGGATCTTTGAATAAATTAACCAGCTGCGAAGTTGAGATTCACCATTTGACATTTTTTAAATAGAAGTAAGTAGTGGGAAATTATCTACCTTCAGTATTTTTAGAAAAAATTCTTTGTGTTGTGAAGGTCCGATTTTAACACAAAACATTCTAAAATTCTATCCAGTTATGATACTTGATCATAAGTCAGGATCATTTATACTCTCCTGATCATATTTTTTATTGTCATTTTCGTCGTTATTTCCTGATTCAGCCACGTTTGTAAAAACACACCATTCTTCAACAAATTTAATCGTTTCACCATTTTTATTGTTTGACTGTGCATTTTTCTCGGACTCTTCTTCAAAAGTTTAATTTTGAATTGTAACATCTGAAGTCAAAGCAATTTCTCTGCCAGAATTGCTTCGTAACCAAGAAAACAGATCTGCTTGTGACTTCTTGAAGTTTAGCTTTTCTTCTTTTCAGATAATTTTCTTTTTTGGCACACAGAGAGATATTTCCTTGTTGTGGACATGGTTATATTTAACAGTGTTAAGAAGTTTAAGCTATGAATAATCAAATTAATATATGCTCTACTATAAGCTATTACCTTAGATAGTGATTGTAAATGTACTTACCTTAGTTTAACAATATTTTGCACACTTGCAGAAGACTATAATATATACTATGAACTTCATGTATTCTCAAATCCACCGCCTTCTCCATTTTAACTTCTTCCTTAATTCTTTTCATTCCGATCAGGGCCGGTGAAGCAGTAATGGAATGTGCATTGCTAGGAATTGATCGTTTAATTTATCTTCGTTTTACTTTTCATTTCAGCAACTTAATATAAACAAACATACATAAAAGAATGCTTAAAAAAATATTACATTAGATGTAGAAAAAAGTAAATAGCTGATGATTTATAAGTCCATTTGAATCAAGCCCCAGGCTCGACTTTTGGCCACCGCTGCGCTGTCTCACCAAGTTTAAAAGTGATTTCTTTTTTCATAAATTAACCCCCCCCCCGGCCTTTTAATAGGTATCACTACGATCATTGCCTAATAACGGCGTCATTCAGCCCCGTGGAAACAACTTTGTATACTTTTAGCACATGTAAATCTATTATTGTTCAGAACACTATTTTTTAAAAAAAATCTCGGTGCATAACATCCGCCGCACCCCCCAAATGGTCGGCCCTGCGAGGAAGTAACAATTAAATGAATAAGATGACGATTAATTTTATAACTTGAATTTGAATGATAGGCAATCGAAGAGCTAAATGAAAACAATGTTTTCTCTCCATAACCTATGTTAAACTTTTAGCCGACAGGCAAAGATTAGTTGGGAAAAACGTGACGTCTTATTCACTCACCAACTTATTGATTATTGTACTAAATATAATATAAATTATATGCTTAATAATAATTATAGCATTTAATTCAGATGACCAAGAATTCGGACTTAGCGTCGTCGACGTCGATCTCATTGAATTTTTTTGTCGACAGCTCAAACTTTTTTGGCAGAATGTGACACATCTTATTTAGATGTTGCCTTGTCAGTTATATTGACAAAAGTAGTGCAAATTAAAAGCCTGGTGAACGACATTTGAATTAAATGCCCGAAAAATTGTGGATATAGTCTTCTACACTCACTGCATTGAATCCATAGTCGCTCAATCAAAAATTGCCAGCAAAATGCGCCTATTACTTTGTTGATATCTTATTCATTTGTTACCCTGTCGATTATATTGCCAAAAGTAGTACAAATTATAAGTTGGATAAACAACATGTGAATCAGGTGTCTGAAAATCTGTGCAATTAACGTCTTCGACATCCATTGCATTCAATTTTTTGTCGGTCTATCAAAAATTGTCTTCAAAATACAGCACATTACGCAACCACTCTATCGATCATTTTTCCAAATATAGTCAGCGTTACTTGGTTATTTCGAGTTTACAATATATTGGAGATGGTTTTTAAGCAATCATATTCGATAATGTGCAATTCCCTCCAACCATCCTGTAGTGGTGAACGTTTTTGCCGACGAAAACTTTAATCTCTCGTTGACGGAGGGGCACATGGCTGCCAATATAGGGGTGAGGGGTAGTTTCCCCTCTTGCATCATAGCCTTTGGTTTGGAACCTCGCCAATGTACACTATGGATTTCAGATACCTCCACAGGCAAAAGTTACATCGGGTGACGTCAGGGGAACGGGGTGGTCATTCAGTTTGAAATTATTAACTGATAACTCTTTCAGTACCGAATTGCTATCGTAACAGGCCCTGTAATGAACGATGAATATGTGGACGTGCTCCATCTTGTGTAAAAATTATTGAACCCAAGCACTGTCTTTGCTGCAATTGTGGATTAACACAAGTTTGCAGCATTTGCCGATATTTTTCGCCCTTAATGGTGAATGGGATGGTAATGGGACTTGTTTGAATGATATTTTATAAAAAGTACGGTCTTATTATGACGTTGGCGGGAAAATCGCACCACACAGTTACATTCGGGGAATGCAATGGAATTTTTTGGATCACTTTGGGCCATTCACGTGCCCAAATATGGCAGTTCTGAGAATTGACAGATCCATTTTTTTAAAAAATGAGCCTCTTCTCCCCACATTATTTTAGAAGGCCAGTTAATGTCGATTTCCATTCGGGCAATAAACATTAAATCGAAAATGAAGCGCAAATATTTCTGGTATCGGGAGAAATATTGGAGCTGGCATTTTTTTTTTCTGTGGAATTTATTTTCCCATGCTGTCTACAGTCTATATATGAAATGTGGTTTCATTTCGCACATTTGTTTTAGCCGTGGATGCTGCCAAGCAGGTAAAGTTATTTTATGGCTCCCCAGTAAATGAAAACATTTGTTAAAATTCGGTAAGATTGGTAAAACGATTAATAATTTTCAAAAGAATGGCGATATTTAAAAAGTAATGGAAATCTCGATCTTCGAAAACTTGGGTGTTCTAATTAAAATCTATCCCCTCTGGAATTTGCACAATCAACCTCCATAATTACGCAACCCAAAAATTATAATTCAATATCGTACAGTACATATTTTTTGTAGGCCATTTAAGAAATTGTTCAAAACAACATATTAAAGAGAACGACGATGACACGTTGTACATCGTGTAATAAACAACGTATTAAAGAAAACGATAGTGAAACGTTGTACATACTATCATAAGAATAAAAACAATTAATGTCATTCTTACCTTTCATGTATATTTTTAGAGAAGTGTCTCCCGCGTTCGATATATCGATCTTTTTTATGCACCAAATGCATTTCATTTTCTGTCGACGGAGCCAATCTGCGTATTCTTCTTTAAGAACTCATAAAGAGTTAAACATACTCTTACCAGGTATAGCTGAAATAAATTCTTCCCCTTCTACAACGTCAAAATTAAAGAAGTTCGGAGTTTTTGAGTCAAAACAAATTTGGCATAGTTCTTATTTCGCACTGTTCCTTCGGCTTAACCATTCCAGTTCTGTTCGTTTCAGGATCCCAAGAGTAGCACTTCGCCAAGGGGTGGTACACAGAAAGATGAGAGGTTATTTCACCTATAATGGAGAAAATTCCGTGAATTATCCTCTATTTTATTGCTAAATGTAAACATCTCCTCTCACCCTTCGACGAAGTAAACGTCTTCAAATGCATGCACAAAAGCGCAGTGTTTCGGAATCCGAGAATGAGCAGTATTTCAATATAGGCTAGGCTGTGCTCACGTTTGAAGAAAGAGGGTTGTTGGAAAAAGTCAAATGCTTTATCTTAACATGTGTCGAAAGCCATTAACTCATCGGTTTTCTTTATTAATATTTCCAGTAAACAAAGATCTAATTCTATTTTTGATTATCAGTTCAATGTCTAAGAAAAACAAACAAACGAATGTTTCTAAAAACTTAAGCATTTTTTAGGTGTTTAAAAATGGTTTTTAAATTTAAGCACCTTTATGACAATATGCACGTGACTTTGTATTAGAACTAAATATATTATTCAAAGATTAATTATATGGTTTCTGTTATGATAGAATGTAGAACCTTGGAATATTAATAACCTAATTACTATACTTGACAGACATTTATTCATTATGAAGTTTTGACATCAAAAGGTTAGACTTTAAGAGAACTTAAAGTCTGAAGGTAGAATGTGAAAATTTTTGATAAGATGCCTATCTATGAATAACTACTTTCCAAAGCGCGTTGACATGCGTGCTTTTAACCCTAGAATGCTAACCATTCGTCTCCTGGACGAACGCTCACGAAATAACTTTGACTAGTTTTCCCCTATAACGGTAAATGGATCGTTCTACTCAGTACCTTTATCGGATCTTGAGAACTACCGATGAGGACATTCCTTTTCCCCGAAATATTTCTGCTTGTAGAATATCCAGAACAATAGTCGTCTCAGAGACGAATGGTTATCTGTCCCGTAAGTATTAAGAAGGTATTTCTGCGTATGTTTGGAGATGTCGAAGCATTTTCATGGAGAAATTTTGTGGGGTAGGCCAGAAGCTATCCGTGAATTATTGAAAGAGTTAAGTGAGGAAGATAATTCTACTTCTGAGAATGAATCGGAAGATTTTATTGAAGTTCTTTTTCCTCCATGGATGTAGAAGCGTCTCAACATATCAACTTTGCTCCGATTAACAAGGGCTATTATAAGCGATTCTAAAATTGAATTTAAACATTCAACGACCTAAACAATCCGAAATTTAAAAAGAAAAATTAGTGCATTTTGCCCATATGATTTGCGCAGAATGACGCGGAATTTTTGTTTTTTATGTTGGAGAGCAATGTGCGGAGAACATCACATATATATGTGTAAAGATTGCTTCGAAAATAATGTTTTTATCCTACTTGACAATCAAGAGTTATGTAATCATCGGCAGATAGTTTGCTTTTATTTAAATTAACTTTAAAAATTTATTTTAAATACACTTCGTCTAGGAGACGAATGGTTATCATTCTTGTTAGTTTTTTAAAGGTTACCTTTCTAGGGTTAATTAAGTTCTCATTCTAGGCAAGATGGGTCAAGTGAAAAGTCTTTATACTTTCATCAAAATGTCTTACTGATACTGGATTTTCAATTGTAACAATTGCTTTTTCTCTCCCTAACAATCGCCCTTGCCCATCCAAAATACAAGCTTAACTTGTTAATTTTTATAACGATTTTAAAGCTTCAAAATACCACATTAATATCCTGAATTATGAGAAATTAAATTCGCAATGGTTTTCAGTATTTTTGAAAACAGGATGCATATTGAGAAATAGTTGCAAAAATTATGCACTTTGTGCATCGTAAACCTGCGTATTTTCTAAGCATAATATATTTTATGTTCAATGATAATACATAGTTTTTACAGAAAAGTGTTTAAATGTGTATTCTTTTAAAATTTTAAACGTGTAAAAAATTAATTTTAAATGCATTTTTTAAATTTTAATATTTTTTCTGTAACACTATAAAAGGACGTTTCCTGTTGTAAAATAATTTTTTTTTTTGTTTTAACAAAAAGATACAAATAAAAAAACTTTGATTACCAAAAAAATTAAGTCAATATTTACAAGATTAACAATAAAAATCTCGTATGTTTTTCAATATTTCTTAAAAATTAACAATAACTAATTTAGATGGATATATCCTTTTTAAGTGTTGACACTGATGTAGAAACATATTAACTACCAAAACGCAAATAGTCAAAAGTTAGCATTTGATTTTTATATATGCAACAACAAATAAAATCTGACGTGGCTGGGTTAGAACTTAGCCAAACAAGCAATAATTAGCATTTGAGAATATTTTATTTGTAACCTTATAAAACTAAAAGCTAAGGCATTCCAGGATTCTATCAGAGAAATGGCATATTTGTCAAAAATTTATGACTGAAAAAATTCGTGTTCTAATTAAATTTTACAAATCAAAATTTTTGTTAGATGATAAGCTTGGATCTTAAGGCGAAAAATTAAAATTCGGTTGCATTTTTTGACTAAACTACTAAATAAACTTCTGAAAAATCTGTTCTTAGTAGGCCTCAAATACTCAAGAAGTAACTTTCTGTTAAATTTCATGTTCCTAACTTCAAAGGTTTATGGTGCAGTGAACAAATTTTGAAAAGGATAAGGGAGGAAAACACACACAAACACACACACACGAAAGAAATCACGGCGATTGAAAACATATGGCTTCAAGTTAAAATTGCTTCACACTGGATTTTATGTAATCAACTGACATAATTACACACAGCAATGAATAAATTCAGTCTAGTAAAGCCCCTTTAAACAGATACTTCAAAAGAGCTCGACCATAAGACATATTGACGAGAACAGTGATCAAAATGTGCAATGGATTAAATAGGCTGGACGGTGTGTTTCTGGTCATCTTCCCCTATGTTCGATATATATGTTGGGGGCACCAAATTCACCCTGCTGCATTCTTATTTTCCGTTGATCGTATTAATCTGCATATTTTTCTTTAACAAATAACACGTTTTAAGCGTACATTTATAAGTGTTATCTTAATACGTGTTCCACTTCTCGAAAAAAATATGCATTTTCAACCCTACATAAGTCTTTCATCACCCAATTAGTTATTCAGAATGTTAGAAATTAACCTATAACCTAAGTATAATAATGATCATTATAAAATACCATAAACTATAATATTGACAAGGGAAATAACTATTTACATTAGGAAAAGAAAGTAACAGGAATAAAACTCAAGCACAAAATTAAAAAGAAAGGGAATTTTATTGACTAGTGAACGGTATAGAAAAATGACTGCCACATCACTAGTTACAATTAGTCACTACCTGTTCTTTTTCTTAGTTAACGGTCAGATACAAAGAAGTAGTGCTGGAGAAGCTTTCATGGTAAACAAATTACAATTTAAATAATAATCATAAGATACACTAGCAGATTATGCAACAAAATTTATTTTAAAAGTATACTCAACTTCAAAAGAACAGAATACAATGATAAATTACATCATTAAAAAAATCCCATACAGGAAAACAAGATTAATGTGACATCAATAAAAAGATTTTCTCACAGTATTTAGCCTTTGCAATTAAAATTACATTAAAACATAAGGCATATATAAAACAGAAAAAAAAATCCTTTTCACAACATTTTATGTAGTTAATATTCATTTTGATTCACTCTTCTTGCTACTTTACTCCAAAATCTATCTGTATCTAACAGCAAAATGTACAACATTAATATTATAAGGCCATATTTTTATAGCTATTATAACACAATGTGATTTTCCCTCTCTTACATATTTTGCATGTTTCACAAGAAAAATTCCCCAAATATGAGCCAATACGGATTCTTTCAATAAAATGAAGCATTTCCTAAGAGAATAAATATTTCAAATATATAATAGCAATTATTTCACAAGTCTAAAATTCACTTTAATTGCATATTTAAGAAACAGCAGCAAATAAATTATTTGCTACAACTGACAATAACAATAGCAAAAAAAGGTATATTTTTAAATATGTTACATCTATTTTAATTGACAAGTTTGAAAAATTCAACTACACAGATTAGTAATAAAAAAAGCAGCGACTCCCCACCCCAATAAATGGATCTGGATCCCCCCCCCAATGCATGGACTTTTAAAAAGAATTACACTGATAAAAATATACTTTGTACTAAAATATGCAAAACGCTTCACTTCATCACCAATAGCAAAAAAGATATGAAAATATCAGAAATCTCAAGTGGAAGGTAAATCCTTTATTAATTCAATAATTATATAGTATAATTCTTAAATTAACAAAGTCATTGCCAAACACGCAATATTTTAAACATCAGGTAAGGTAACTAGCGTTTTCAAGCATGATGTTCAAAAATAATCAACTGTTCCAAATATATTTAATTAAATTTTTCTTTCCAAATATCATACATTTTACAGTTTATATAATTAATTAATGTACTAACAGTTCAATTAAGACACAAATTTACAGTGCTTGATTCCACCAATAATAAAATGAAAACCGCTAACGTTTTTCCTAATTAGTTTCACAAACTAGCGCCATTAGTTCTCGCAAATAGTTCAAATACAAAAACTGAATTATAAATGAGAAATGTATATAGCATATATATTAAGAAGTATACAGAAAAGAGATTGGATAATATATATATATCAGAGAAGTCGATAAAGAAAAGTTAGAAACAGTAGTTCATACTTTTAGATGTACCTAAGTTTTGGAATAGTACTTAAAACCTATAGGCTTAAATTAAGTATTTCCCTGATGAGAATTTTCACTCCTGATTGATAAAGAGGGAAACATGAATAAACTGTCATAATAAAGGTAATTTTACAACAAATTTCATTACTACACATTGTGAATATGCAATCATCTAATGCCTACAAAATGTAATTAAGGCTTAAATAAAAATAATTATTTACATATTGCAACTTCGATTTTCTTAAAATTTCTGTATTAACACATTTCTATTTTTTAAAAAATCTAAAAATGTATTTGAATCGAATAACTGATAGTATGGTTTCTTTAATATTAAAATTTAGACGGCATTAGACTACAAATTTATAGTTGATAAAAGTTTTAACATATTTTCTATCTATTTAAAAAATTTATAAAACACATCCAATGACAACTAATTTTCAACACACATTAACACCTGAAATGATACTTTATGAATTTTAAAAAATCAATCTTTATGTAAAGGGATGAATTAAATATTATATGCAATAAATTCTTCCGAATCCATCTTAATAAAACCAATAACGATATTAAGTAATAATTTCTTCCTACATCTTTGTATAAATTTAAGTTATTTAATATTTGAAAAAATATTTTCACACTCGAATGAAATAAGATTGAAATGCTAGGAATATAGAAACGGTAAGTAGTTGTTAGAAATAAATGACAATTGAACCTTGCAAATAGAATATTATTCGTTCATGAATCTTACTGGAAATAAGAAACAATTTTTTTTCTATAGGAATCCATGTAAAATAGAGCATTACGTTCAATTCCAAAAGCAAAATGTTCAAATTTATAATATTTATTTGCTTCTGATTTTACAAGAAAATTGGTCTTTGGATACGCCTCAAAACTTGGCGAAAACGGGTCACAGGATTATCATTAATTTAGTTCGCAGCAAAGATAGAAATCGCCTTATTAAGGCGATGCTTCTGAATTTACGATGCAATAATTTCCCATGCTTTCAGTATCTCTTTTCCCACTGAAAGTCATTGCTCTGTTGCTCCTACTACCTTAACTAAATCTCCTTCTGGTTCTGACTGTTTCTCCACGATCTCATCGATGTCGTTTTTATCCATTTTTAAGTCCGACAAATGCTCTACAGGAATTAGTTCAAAACCCATGGAATGGCGTTTAATAATGCTATCCAGCCAAAACTTTCGTATAGATATAAGGATTCTCTTCGAACAAGAGTTCAACACAAACTGATGCAGGTTTATTCAGAATGAGACATCACGGTGCCTGCTCATCACTCGTTCTGCGAACTATCGCTCGTTGAGTTATTTTTTTACAGTTTATTCGAACCACTCGCTATGCAAGGTTTGACTGCATCACAAATTACATAAGTTCTGAAATTTTCTAATTGAATCTTTATTACTCATTCTTATTTTCGCCTAGTTTTAAATAGCGTGTAAAAAGTCTTTAAAAGTTGTCCAGCAAGACACTGGCTAATATATCTTCATATAAACAGATCGGAAAAAAATTGCACCTGCTAACCATACTCACAAATCATAGCAAGGAATCAATAATTTTTTTAGAAAATTTATAAATTTTTCAATTCTTTAGTATTGTAGCAGCAACCAGATATATTCACTTATGAGGCAATTATGTCAAATTACATTCTTCTTAGATAGAAATCGGAGAAGACTAATAATTCTTTGTAAGATGTAACATGGTGAATTAATTAAAATTCTAACTGTCGTTTCTTTAAAAACTCCATTCTATTCATTATATATACATGTTAACTTGTGGATTCTAATTTTCGAAACATTATCACTGTAGGATGCAGTACGAATTAGAAATAACACGTACTTCGTTAATCGCAAAATACCATCCTTAAATAACAAAAGGATCTGAAAAATTAGCAGAAATCTATTTCTCAGATATCCTTCCCTTCAGCCATTCACTAGTTAAATTGGCCAAACAAATTAATGCCCTTCCATTTCATTACTCATTCCTAATAAATTAATGGTAACATACTTTAAAATTCTCATTTTTATTTTCATAAATAAGGTTTTGACAAGAAAATGAGATGTTCCAAGATAAAATCGAATTATCTGAAATCGTTTTGCATATTTTAAAAAATACATAAAAAGTTCATCTTTCTAAAAATATATCATTATTTATTTTGACTTGAACTTTTCCAATGACATTTTCCTGCTTGTCACCATATAGTCTTACTTGTGGTAAAGCCATTAAAAGAAAATATGCCATTCATTGGCATACCACTGTGAAATAAATACCATTTGCTAAAAATAAATCTGCACTAGCTTTAAAAATATTAACGTCCTAAAGCCAGCCAATTAACAAATGAATTTTCAAAATATATACAAGAGAGAACTGCAGAATCTTCATACTGACATGAAATAGACATATAAAAAACTGCATAAGAAAGTGAAAATATATAAGAAGAAAAATTTTACACACCATTAATTATAAAAGAAACATCTGTTCAAATTTATAATTTCAATAATCTTTGCTTCATATTTGATAAAAAGCAAAAAATGTTTTTCAGCAAGTTCGGTATGAAATTAAAATTTTTAGAAATTCCTTCAAATTCGAATAATAGCCTCACAATTTTTTGAAACATTCAAATTTGCCAACACTTTATCACTTGACTTAGGCATTAATATAAAGTTTGTCATAACTGGATTTCAACTTTATAACTTTATTCAATCTACTTGTACTGCAAAATTTACAAATGGTCAACTTGAATGACACAAGTGACTAATAAGTATACTCCTATCTCTTCATATGTTAAATTATCCATCAATGAACAAAATAATTTTTAACGTGGAGTATCACCACACTCTCTTTTTATAAATAATATAAAATAATCAAATCTTGAACTAAAAATAATTAAGTCATATTTATCTCTGAAGAAAAAATATCTTTGAATTAATTTTTAAAAAATGAATAGCCATTGACAATAGCTGGGTGATTTTTGAAAACAGTTTCTAGCAATTGCTGCAACTAGATCGTTGAAAAATATAATGTTCTCAAACAGAGACACTTTTTTTTTCAAAACAATCAACTATTCATTTTTACAAGAAAAATAAAACAACTTCAGAGAAATTTTGAAGGTAAAATTACACACAATTTAAATACATTACAAGACCTCTTAATATGAAAAATGAATACTTAGCTCTAAAAACTACTCTGAAGAATTGCCTCATATTTTTAAAAGAAGAGCTATTGAATAACAATGCTTGTAGACACTTTAAGATATTACATTTCAAGGAATAATAGTTTTAATTATATATTATAAACCCACAACTAATTAAAAATAGATTGTGCAAACTGAGTTTTTAACCTACTCTACTTTCAAAATAATTACAAACATTCCAAATAATTATAAATTATTTAAGCAGCAGAATCCATAATAAGGTTAAATAAAACCACAGAATCACACAAGTATTCAAATAGAATAAAGATTCCAGATTTGTGTAAAAGTATTCCAAAAAAATAATATAAAGATAAATTACATAAAAACTATGCCACTACATGGAGGCAGAAACTTGATTAAAACAAGCATGATTGTATTTTTAAGTTGGATTTATTATATTAATACAAACAGAAAACATCCATAATTATGACATATCCTCCAACAGCTACAGAATTCCCGTAGTTGATACGAAAATTAGGCGAAAACTACATAGTTACAGATATACAGTGAAAAACTGCAATGCTGAAAAATACCCTTTTCCTGAATCTTCCACTCAAAGCAATGTTAGTGTTTAATAGGACGTGAAATCTTGTTCCATCATAAATACAAAAACAATTGGGAGTCCCTTCTCATTACAAAATAAATATGAGAGTTTATTATGATGAGCAATTATGACAAAAAGTACAAGTGCTTGCTAATTAATAAAAAAAATAGTATTAATTTGTTTGATCAAAACAGAATTTTGCGATATCTTTTAAGACACATTTAACTTATATATTTAGTCAACAATAAATGTCTTAAGTAATTTTGTAATGTTTTAATTAAAATTCATTGAAAATATCTATTTTTCAATAATTAGTGAATATTCGTTAAATGTAATGATATCTACATGAGCGAGTTGCACTTGCATTTTTGTGTGTGTATAAAATTGTAGGGGTTTTTTGTTTTGTTTTTTGGAAAAAATATTTAGATATGAATCACATGCGAGTATTTTTCAATCTTACCTCAGAATTTACTTGCATCCATCAGAACCATCTCAAAATTTTGAGCCACCAGTAGATTATCATCCTATGGAAACAATGCAAGTACCACAAAAATTCATTAAATAGCGCTATTTGAAATTGTCAGCAAGAGAGAAGATAGAAAAATGCTCTCATAGTTATAAAAAAAATTATGTGTGTGCACAATTATGTTTTTTCAGGAAAGACAACTATATAGATAAACATAATAAGCAAAACCTTATGTAATGATAAAATTTGATCTAAATCGTTAAAGCTGTTTCCAAGATACATGAAATAAATAGATATATGCACAAGAATTGCTCATTTAAAGTTAAGAAATCTGTAAGAAGTACAACAAATAACTGGGTAACCAATGTTGGAGGATATGTTATGACAATAATATCTTTAATATATGAAGTTATTTAATTTTAGAATTATCAAATCGACAGGGATGAAATTTAACTCTGATACGTAGGTTAAGAATCAGAACTGGCAGTAAACAGCACAGTAATGGAGCAAATAAAACAAAAATATTTTTCCTTTTCCTATCTTTTTTCTTATTTTGCCTACTTTTGTCAATGAAATAAGCTTTCAACAATGACAGAATCTTCCCATTTGAGGTATAATAAGATATTAATATGGGGAATAAAATTGAATACATGTAAAACATTACATTAGATCAATAAAAAGTTCACATTCAAATTTAAGGCAAGAGAAAACTTTAATTTGAAACATTTAATATCTAATTTATTTATAGACAATTAACAATTTTTTATTATATAATTAAGCTAAAATCACTACAACTTGAAATGAAGGTGAAAAAATAGTAAGTACTATCACAATTTTACTTCATATATCTTAAGAAATTAACATCAACGGTAAATACTTTCAGCAGAAACAATTCGCTAGGAATTTATGTCAATATAAGCAAAGGAAAAATAAAAACATTTTGTAACAAGTTGATTAATAATTTAGAAACATCCCTAAATTCTGCAAGGACTAAATTATTTCAACTTTGCACAATATACAAATGTCTGATATGAATATATTTCACAATTCATATCAGCAACAAATACAATTTAAAATAATTAAGCACCAACTTTAATTGAATTATAATAAACATTAAATTAAACAACGTGTATTGAAAGTCAATGTACATTACAGTGTATTGCATACAGTTGTTACACAATATAATACATTTCAAAATTAAACTTAACATTTTGATAACATTTATTGTATATTTCAATATAAGAATTCTTAAATTTACTCTATATTTTACCTACTATATTTGTACTTAGCAAGAAATAAACCAAGACTACATAATCATTACATATATGTCAAGAATGTGTGACTAATATTCAGCTAGAGTATATCTTTCTAAAAATATCACAGTTTCATTACTTAAATTTGATTGTGTACTCTTACAATCCCCCACACAATGAAACTACTTTTTAAAAAGGCAACACAGAAAATACAATACTGTATGAATAATACACATATAAACAAATATTGTTGTAAACAAGTATATAAACAACCCACACCTAAACAAATTTTCTCACTTCATAGAAAACACAAGATAATTTTCAGATTTTATTACATAATGTATTTTTTTAATTATATTCTTTTTCAAATATTTCAGTTTATGTACTGCTTTTTTAATGAAAACAAATTTGATTTCACTTCAAGTTTCTATCTTAAAAATACATTCATACAATCAGATACTACAACACAACCATCAATACAGCAAAACCAAGTTCTAATTAAATATTGGTAGCTATATTAATGAAAATAAACAATGCATACCTTCTTATTGATTTACTCTAAGCTCAGGAAGGAAAACAAAAAATATTTTGCTTATATACAAATGTTTTTAATCACATAACTCAAAATAACTAAATTTTAACAACCCACAAAGAACCACTACTGCACAGAAAAGAAAAAGAACAGAAAAAAAAAGACTAATTTTTGATGCTCCGAAAATATTAATTAACTCGGTAAAATTTAGATAAGATTTTCCACAGCAACATCTCAATGAAATCGATTGAATATAGTGAACAGATAATGCCTTGAAGCATGTTCCCAAACCCTACTCTATTTCATGTATGGGAGAAAATCGAGCAACATGATTGGTTCGCACCGCCGCAAATTCTGTGACGGGAGTGTGACGTCAACATAACCGAGCTTCGAAATAGTCCCAGTTCGTATTTTTAGTACTGATTTAATTTCGTAATTTCTGAAGTACGAATTAGTCATTGTCCTTTGTTGTGTGAATTCTATATCATTTTTTTAATCTATTATTTTTCGGCTAAATGGAATTGACTGCACAAAATCATATGGATATAACAACCGAGAATTTGCCTTCGAATTTTACAAACGAAATTGTCGAACGCATTGAAATCATTACTATTAGGAACAATATGAAATCTATGGATGATATCAACGAATGGGCGATTTTAAATAGGGAAATTCACTTTACAGGCCTGATATATTACAGAATCATATCTTCTGAAACGTAATTTTTTTCGTTCTTGACATTAATGAATGTTCTTTTGTATAATAATGCTATAGTAATTTTATTAACTCAAGAACTTTTTGAGCGAATTTAATCATTTTATTGTTCAATTAATTATATTTATTTTAATTCTTGGGGTTACTATGATGTATTAATTTATAAAACTCAGTTTTTTTTTGTTCCAAGCTTGAGTTGTATAATTTTATATTAATAGCCATTTAAAGTGCAGCTTAATTTATAATTAAAACCTGGAATTTTGACATAAATTATAGGTAATAAATTTATCTCATAATTTAAAATTCTATTCTTTGAATATCTTTGAACCATTTTTTTTTATGTTTGCTTTTTCTATTTATTGATTTTACATATTGGTATATTATAGCCTATTTAATTACTTTATAATAAATAAAATAATAAATGCATTAAATATTTCTAAAGTGTCTGATTGTTTAACTAGTTTAAATGCTTTTTGATAGTTTAAATGCAATGAATATTTACCTACATACAAAAAACATTTTCTACCCACAGCAATCACATGTTTAATTTTGCTCTTTTCCATTGCCTTTTGAGTTAGACAAAATATAGACAGGTCAGCAATTCACACTGAACAGTAGAGTTCTGCTGACTTTACATTTATCATCAGTTAAGCTGGTCTTGATTTTGATAGTTTAAAATAACAGTACATTTCAGGAAAATTTTTCCCCAAAACATGCTAATCCCTCTCCTATGATTTACATATAATGGTACAATCGTGTGTGTTTGGGGAGAGGCATTCGATTAATCTGAATATATCTTTTTAACTTCAAATAATGGAGTAATGAATTAGATTCTAGATTATTCAATACAAATATCTCATATGTACAGTTCTATAAGTCAATCTAAATTTAATCAATAAAAGTAACAAACAAGATCCAGGTCCATTTCCGGCAATAAAAGATAATTGCAGCACAATGCCGATTCTATGAATTTAAAATGCATTAAATTAATGCAAACTGTAAGTCCATCATTAGAAATAGCAAAATGTATCTTTTCGCACAGCCTATCTCGGATAGAAATTATTCTTCTCATTCCCTGGTACATAACATAAATGTCCTGCTTCCATTACAGCAAGACACTTGAAATTTGACAAAGTTTCCGTAAGGGGTTCAAAAAAAGTAAGACACCTCATTTTAATAAGACATTCATGGCGTAACCATATATATAAATCTGACTGTTTTTACACAAATTCTTTTTTTTTCCCTTTTTTTTTCCCCTTCAGTGCCTTCCTTCCAACCAGAGAATTTTACATTTCAGTATTTGGAAGCAGTTAAGTACTTTCACTTCTTGATCATAAAACTTGATTGTACTATGGTCATAAAAAGAATAAGTATAAATAATTAAATGATGCCCACTCCCCTTTAAGCAGAATGGTTCTTAACACTTTCGAATTTATTATTACATTACAATTATATACTTCCAGTATATAATACTATTATACTATATAAAATTAAAATTTGGAACAAAACAGATTGGTTCATTAATGAAAATTATATAAACTTTGCTGAAAACAGAATTTTAAAAAAATGCAATAAAATGAATTTAATAATAAAATATTCAGTCATATATTTTCCTAATACAAAAAAAAGTTCATAAAATTGATTGCTATCCTTCCTTCAATTAAAAAAATGAAGTAAAAGAAAAACAAAGAGAAAACAAAGTGCAATTTTATTATCAACATGACTCATTTCAAGCAAAAGAATCAAGAAAAAATAGACTTCCTAACCATTTCAATCAAGTGCAATACTTTTAGAATGATACATTTGCATAAATATGGCACATTCAAAATCAGACATGTCTCCAAAAGACAAAGATTAAGAAATAACTGAATGCTGAAAATTTTACAATAATGAATAACAAATATATCAATATCTGTTTGAAATTCAGACAAAATAAAAAAGGGTTGTAAAGTAGCAACGAGAGTACACTCATACTATATACAAAATTTTACATCATAAATACAACCTAATTCTTTTTTTTTTTATAAGAAAAAAATATTGACAGTTACTTTTATAATTCATGAAAGTAATGAATATTTCCAGTCACACGTGAAGAACCTGCAATAAAAAAATGATTTAAATTAATCAATTGGTAGTTATCAGACAATTAACTAAAATATAGATATTTAACATAATATATTAATAAATAGAATATGAAACATTATCAAAAATGAGAATTATTATAGAATAGTTAATTTAAATTATATAAATTTTTAATTACTATAAATAAAGGCTTACTAAAAATAGCTATACATTAAAAAAACTTAACAGTAATTTTAAATCCCACTCTGTAAAAAAAAACAAAAAAACGTATATATTTTTAAAATTATAACTTGATTTATTAGACTGAGATTCTACTATGAATATCTTCTTTATTGGGAGAATACATAATTATGAAAAGTACTAAAATTCCAAATGAGCTTTGTTTGATGTTTAAATTTCATATTACTCAAATATTAACCATTTGACTGCTAAGCAATTCTTGAAAGAATGCACGAAAACTGCGGGACATATTTTGACGTTATGTTGTCAAATAAAACACTCTCATTTAGACAAATGTTAATCAATTTTAATAATTCTTTTCATATTATAAAGAAACAATATTAATTGTGATCGTGAATAAAAAAAATAAACATTAAAATTGTTTGTATATTGTTGCCGGCATCCAATTTTGATTAAGAATTTTTCGAAACAGAGTGGGAGGCAAAAAACTGGGTAGCATATTGATTTGTTTCCCTTAAGATGGTTTCAAGCAGTGATGTGGTAAAAAATAAATTGAAATATGTTATAGGTGTAGTATCGGGAGGAGGTGTACATCTAGGTCCAGGAGTCTCGAAAAAACATTTGTTGCTTAAGAAAACACATTTGTTGGAGGAATATTTGTAAAAGTTGGTGTTTCTTCAGTTTCTGATGAGATAGAAAACTCACTTTCAATCCTCAGTCTTTTACTTTAATGAGTTTTAATAATGCTATCATCACTACTTGTGTCTGTTCTTTCACAATACTCAGAATCACGACTAATCGAATTAACGTCCAAAGTAATAGCCCATGACATGGTATTTTTTTTTAAAAAAATAATGTATAAAAATGGTAAAAAGTTATTTTAGAATGCACTCATGTTACAAGTACGCATGAGGTCAGACTACGTTCACACCCACGGAGCAATAAATACACACTGAAACTAGCAGCGCTTTTGCGCTGCATCGCAGTTTTCAAGACAAATGAACGCAGCACTTTTGCCCTGCATAGCAGTCAAACAGTTAAGCTACATATTAACAGTTGAATAGGCAGCACAATGAATATTATTCATATTCTGCAGATTTTCTCCTAACATCGCCAGCATAAAGATGAAAATGTAGAGAGGTTTAGCCAAAATATCATTCAAGATTACAATTAAGAATTAAAATGAAATATAATTAAATATATTATCATTCAAGAATTTTTGTGCAATTTAATACAAAAATATACTGACCTTTTTCTTTCTCCAGTTCTTTTCCAATATCATTCCAAACTGTGAAAAGAGCAAAGTAATCTATTATAGATTATATATAATATGTAAAATATAAATTAGATAATTCACACACGCTTAATATATATATCCAATAAGAGGAAAAATAAATTAACAGTAGTAATATTTATTGACAATCAATTAGTTCTGGAATATACTACTGGTCAAAGATTTTAAACCTAGTTTGAAAAAACTCTGAATATTAAATACAAAATTTGCACTTCTATTTCTGATCATGGGAATTTAAAAAAAGTTAAATAGCTTTCACAATAAAAAAAAAGCCTAATGAAAGTTGAAAAACATAGTAATAGGAATTAGATCTTCATTATGTATTGCCTTTTCCATACACTATTTTATTAATTATGCAAATCAACAAGTCATTTTGAAAAGGAAGTTTTTTTTTTAATTACATACAAAATTTGATTTATCTTCATTCTTAAAATAATTATTTCTTAATAACTTGAACTTTGACAAAACTTTAGCTTCTTAAATTCATGGGCTTCAAACCTCCCTCCCCCCAGAGACTCTTAACATTTGCTGAATCAAAATGAGGTGTCAGCAAATTTCCTTCTAAAACTATACAAGTTTGAAATACTTTCTGGCAGTTTCTTTCTCTCTCACATCTGATGACTCTTACAAATAAAAAAATCTTCATAACAGATAAAAATTGGTTATTTTCATTACATTATGAAAAATTTAAGATGTTAAAGAATTCTATACATTTCTTATTAAATATTATATATATAAAAGCAAGCAAGGTTTAAATTCTACAGCATTATATCACTGACCTTAGAAACAAAATAAAAATAAAATAGCATTGCCAAAATTAGGATTTACAAACCACTTATTAATCACAGAGAGAAATAAGGACTTGGATACACATTAGCTATTCTTTTTTTAAAAAATAAAGAGCTTTTGCAAGGATTTAAGTCACAGATATAATGAAAATTGCTTAGTAATTACATAACATTTTAAATTATGTTAATGACAATAAAACATATATTAATAATTTTAATTCTACTATATTTTGTCTTTAAAATCTTATATTTCATATGCTACCTCGTATACTTTACAAGTTGAATCAATCACGATGTTAATGATTTCTTTTTAATCTGAGATACATTTCAAACAAAAAGCAAATTATCTAGCGCTAGTGAAAAATTAAAAGGAAAAAACAAAAATTCTACAATCACAGAAAGTTCATAGAAATTTTTTAAAAATTTAAATATAAATTGAGAGTTGATTTTAATTAAGGAAATAAATTTAACTTACCATTACAGAAATAATCAGTCAATTCTATATAGTTCTTTTTATTGTATTTAACATCAGAATCTTTCCAGTACAAAGTCTTGTCTTTCAAATTAATACATTTATTGGTTGTTTCAATTTCTGATGTTGCAGAAGGTAAAACATTCTCCACTGACAAAGGAATTGATGTTTTTTGGAGAGAACTACCAGTTTTAATGCTTTCATCAGATAGAGAATCTTCACCAATGTCTTGCACAGCAAGTGATCCGCTTTTTTCAATATGATTATTTTCAGAACACAATTTTACCATCTCTTCATACTCTATACCAAAACTGATCTCAGACATACTACCAGGAGGTGAATAATTGTTCATTATGATCACAGGAGGTTGTTTTTTCAAAAGATTATCTAAATGTAAATCTCTATTTTCAGTTGGTTTAAATGCATCACCAAAGGAACTAACACTACTTGGACTGCTGTACACAGAATCCGTTTTCATACTTGCCATTTGCGTATCTGTCATACTAGTAGTAAAATCAGATGACTCGCTAGATCTGTTTGTTGATTCGGGTAACACAGAACTGTCAACAGAAATTTTTTCTAAACTACTTAAACAATCATCCAGAGAACTATCATTTTCCACAACCTTTTTATCAATGGGAAGAAAAGTAGAATTTGAAGGATTAGTACTCAAAACATTCTTATAAGTCTGCAAACTTGAATTATAAAAACTAGGTTTCTCTAAACTAACAACAATAGGTCGAGGTGCAACAAAGTTTTGTCCATTTTGATGACACTGATTTACTGTAACATTACCCAGAGGCTCAGGAACATTTACATCCAACTGAGACAATCTTGAAATAACCCAATCAGAACTACCTGGTTGAGGATTTTCCTCTTTTGGCAACTTTTCTGGTACAGGGTTTTCTGACACTAGTGGGTTTTCTTCTGGGATTTTATTATCTAATGTAACACTGCCTTGAACTCCACTGCATGTAGTAGACATACGTATAACATCAGCATAAGAAGCTTGTGGTATGGTAGAGGACACAGTGGATAAAACAGTTGAAGCATTCAAAGTAATATTTGTACCTGATAAAGCATGAGTAACTTCTAAATCAGAACTTTCAATAGATGATTGCTCAGATGGTGGCATACTAGTGTAACTTGAATTTAATTTCCCTTGCTGATTATGGTTAGTGGAAGGCAAAGCCGGAAAAAGTATTTTATCAGTTTCATCTACATTTTTTGTTAAACTCTCACCAAACTCTGATGTAACAGGAATATCCCATTTTTTAGAAGAATAATTTTGTTTTTTAATCTGTAATTGTTCATCAAAATAATCAACTTTGCACGTCATGGAAATATCCTTTAGGGAACTTGGATTTTCAAATACTGGAAGATCAGTCAATTTAACTCTATCATTATTCATGTACACATTTGGTAATGCAACATATTTCTCATATTTCCCATTATATTTTCCATTTGCACTATAATTTTCTCGAGTTGATCTAGCTAAAGCTTTAAAATTTGGTTCTGGAAAAGTAATATTTTGAGGAATACCTTTTGAACTATGATACCCAAATCTTGAATCTGGCAATGATGGATAGAATCTATTTGCACAGAATGGATTATTTGAATGGGTAATTTTTGAAGTAAATGATTTTTGCTCAGAAAATGAAGTTCTTTGCTTATGCTTAGAAGACTTGGGAAACGAAAGTTCATAATGATGATTTGATTGATAATTAAATACTTTGTTTAAGGCAGAAATATCAGATACTGTAGATGTAAAATTACAAAATGTTGCATGAGTATTAACCGAAATATTTGAAATACTTCCATTCAAATCATGGCTAGATTCAATCCGAGCAACCTCAGAAGGTGAACTAATAGAATCAGCATTCAAAATTAAACATGGTCTACTTCTGAATCCACATCTATCACATGAATGCTTTAAGAAAGTTTGTGTATCATTTGCATAAAAGCCAAATTTTTTATTAATTGGAATGGATGCATTTTTCTCTCTGGGTATATAAGAAATTTTATTTCTTCCACTATCTGGTCTTACAGAAAGATGAGTACTTTTCACAAAATTTGCTTTAAAAGCATCTACTTTTTTGTTTCCACAGAAATCTGAGTATGATTTTCTAACTGCTTCCTTATTTTTTTCCATTTCTTTATGTGAATCATCTTTCTAGAAAGAATCCAATTCTAAAAAATTCTTCAAAACTAAAAAAGAAAAATAGATTTACTTTCAAAATAAATAAATAAATAAAAACACTTCACATATTTTATTAACATACATATACAGAGAAATATCAAAATTTCACTACAATGTTAGAAAATGTAAATACCTAAATTCTTTAAGTAGGTAGTTAACAAAATACAAGGCAAATAAAAAAATCACCATTCATCATGTTAAGTAGCTTTAATTATTTATAAAATTCATAAATAGCTAAAATATAATACAAGACAAGATTTTCTTGTATGACCTTTAATCATAAGCTGTTTCTTTAGATGTAAAGACTAAAATGTTAAGATTTTATAAACATTCCCTTTCCAAATAAAGTAAAATTATCTTATTTACTTTAAGCCTTTTACAGTGTATTAAAAAAATTAAACGAATAAACATTTTAAAATGTACTAAATAGAAAATCAATAGTTAATTTTCTTGCAGACTTGCCATCACCAAAAGATTAAATTATATTGATTCTATATTGCTAAAATCAAAATTTTCCAGTGATTATAACAGTTAAGTACAGTAAAATTAAATTCCTGTATATAATTAAGTATGGTAAAAATTCACTGGTAAACAAATTTATTGACAACTAGATGCAAGAATATCAGAATAAGCAGGGCAAAGAGAAGAAAAATAATCCCACTATTATAAATTATTTATTTGAATTTTTTCTTAACACTCTTTCAGAAACTGAATAAAAAATTAAGCCAATGAAAAATCATTTAAGTTTAAAGAATACAGATGAGAAAAAAAATTACCAAATGATTTATACTTTAGTCTTAATTGATGCATATTCCAACAAGTATATTTGCTTCATACCTAATCAATTCAAAATCCCAATAATTTTAATTAAAAATAAGATCATTTTAGAATCAAAAAATTTTCCATCTTACTAATGTGTAAAGAATTAGACCACAAATGGCAATAGTTCATAATGACGGCATAACTGCTATTAACAGTACAGAGCTTAAGAATAGTTAAATATAAGACAAAAAAAAGTTTAAATCTACAATTCACACAAACAGCTTTAGTAAATTAATACTAGTCAACTCAATAAAAATTAATACCAAGAGATTAACATAGAATAATAGTATAGAAGTAGGTGCAGGATATTAAAAATCAATAAAAAGTCTAGATATTTTCTCACTGATATGACATTTAAGATAAATGTAAACTTTCCAACAAATAATTGAACTCAACTTGCTTTTAAAATGGGGGGAAAATCTTTTACATATTTAATTACTTAAATCTTTTTATCATGCTGGCATATATTATTTGAAAAAGCAAATTTTACAATAATCTCATTACATTTATATTGTGTAATAATCAATAGCATAGCCTTTAAATACGTATTTATATGTCTTGAAGAAATATTAAATAAAAATACAGGTGGTATGAATAAATATTTTACATATCCCTTAACTAATTTTATTTTATATGTCCATTTCATTTGATATAAAACAGGTTTTGTTAGAAAGCAAAGTTACATACATTAATAAAAACATCACAAAATTAAGTTTTGAAACAAACAAAAAAAATTCAAAAAATATTGCTGTCAATATTAATAATTATTATTTAGAAACTAAAATAGGGAAAATCGAGATTGTCAAGATTATAACAGCTTTTTTTTTTTCCTCCCCAATTTCAAGAGGCTTTCAGAAAGCGATTTGATTACAGGAGTACAAAATATACCAGGAACAAATATCTCCCATATGTTTTACTGAGTTAAGAGTTTTTAAATTATTTAGAAATGGAAAGAGCCTCATGTTCCAATATTTTTCCTTTAAAGAATACATTAATAATAGCAAAAAGCAAATAAGCTATTTGTATTGTTTAATTTTTTTAAAAAGGAAAATGCTAGTTTGACCCTGACAATTTATAAGAGCTGAATATATTCAATATAGTATGCACATATTTATAAAATGTAAAAACAAAATCATAGAACATTTTATGAAACATAGCTTAAATGAATAACAAGAGCTATTACAATTTACCTTCAACAATAATATTTATCCTCACTTTACTTTTAACATAACTTATATAACTAGTTACTAATACCCCACACATAAGAAAATATTTATTCCTCTGTTTGTACCATATTTATTTATCTAGTTCTATGTCTATTGATCTAACACATTTACTCCACACTTAAAGATATACTCTTTTCATAGAGGGAATAAAAATAAATCAACTAAAAAATCTAAGATAAACAAATCATAAGATAACCAAATTAAATAGAATTTATTATAAAGCTGTTTTTGGGGGAGGGGAGGGGGGAAGGAAGGGTCAGAATCAAATTACAATTACTGCAAAGGATTTCCACATTTGCTAAAGATCTCCACGCGCATTGAATGGATAGATTGTTTGATTATAATTTATATTTCAAACATAAATGAAGACAATATATTAATTAATAATCATGAAAATATGTAGATAAAATAAACTTAACTACCTAAATAATTGAATTTTAAGGATGTTTTTATAGTTGAAAAGAAATTTAGACTTTGATAAGACCTAAAATTATTGATTCAACACTAATTTCAAAATGACATTTTAAGAAAGCCCACATATAATATGATTTTTCACTCAAAAGAAACCAATTTACTAAAAATCATTCACTTACTATAAATCTAACATTCCTAAACTTTTAGATTAAATAATAAAAATCTTATACTAATAAAAAATTTCAGTTGAAAATCGTTCATTAATTTTCAATTTGTTATACTTTATAAATAAATTACAAGGATTCTATGTAAAAAAATTAAGGAAAAATTAATTTTTAAAACACTGTTATAATGTAATGACAGCATTTCTCAAATTCATTTAAAAACCAAGATTTGTTTTTTCATAAATTATAAAATGTCTAAATGAAGTTACTAAGTAAATAAGTATTATATGTTAAAGCAATAATGGGATTAATAATAAAGAAAAAAAACTATTTGGGGAGACTAGGAAAGAATGGGTCAGTTGCATTTACATATAAATAAAAGATTAGAACCTATTTTTAGTTTCTACTTTAGATACATCAGCTACAGCTTGATGAGCCTAATTGTAACACCATCTGTAATATTTGTGTTTAAAACAGAAAACTTGATTTCTATACCTCAAAAGTAATGCAAATTCACATTTTTTTAATGATTTTCTTCCCAGTTTTATAATTTATAAAATAAAATATTTTAACTGCCCAATAAATTCAAAGATATAATGTTTACAAATTAGCAGTCAAATTCAGCTTAAATGTAGCAAACATGCTTTATGAAATATGCATTTTAAAAGAAAATTCTGCAGAGGTAAGAATGAGACATGCTTGATTATATTTCACTACATTTTCTAAGTAACTAAATAGGCCAATGATTCAAGTTTTAAAAAAATTATTGCTTATTAAAATTAGTTCTTAAGTGTTATAATGCAGTAATAAGTTGATGATTTTCAATTTATTAAAATATATAAGTTTATATTATGTCATATTATATAGGTAAATAAAATAAAGCAACAATATACAAAAAAAGATTAACTTCCATTAGAAAAAAAAAATCAACTTTTTTAAAAAAAATTATTTAAGAATACCAGTAAGAGAGATGGGACAAGATTTGAGATGTTGACAAAAACATTGTAATTTTTAACTATGAAAATACAAGCTAATTGTTCACATTTAACTGTTCTTGTATTTTTTTTAATTAAAGGACATATTATTAGATTTTTATCCAATTGAATTAAATTTCTTATGGAATCTGACTCACACAGGCCTATAGATTAAACAATGGAAAGTTCTAAAGATAAAAAGGATAATTTACAGAAATCTGAAAGAAATAAATGGAAATTAAACTACTTAAATGGGATTTTAAAAATATATATACCAAGTGAAATTAACATACACCTATTTGTTGATCAAAGTTTTAAATATTTTTTAATGATTAATACAAAATTGCATAATTTCTTATAAATAAAAAATTATTCATTACTCCATTTTTCCTTAAAACCTATTTATCTTATACTGTCACCACAAAATAATACTCTATTTTTAAATAATTTAGAATTCCTTTTTAAAAGTTAAAATCTTAAATACAGCAAAAAATTTATACCATACATATTTCACCTTCAAAAAGATAATTATACATAATGATGTAGAAAATAAAAGCTATTCATCAATCTGTTAAAATTTAAAAAGAATGGATCAACTGAAGTACATAAAATTTTAAAATTGAGCAGTCACATTATTAATCATGATACAAACTTGAAGAGGAGAGGGGAGGGGAATGACATTCATAAAATAAAGAATTATGTCAAACAAATACCAAATAATAAAGTATGATTATTTGAGTAATAAAATAAATTTATACAAATGTTTTTAATATTAAAAAATATTTCAGAATCTATATATATAAAAGACCTCAGGAATGCTAAAATTCGAATAAAGAAAAGGCTAAAATCTGTGAAAATGGATGGTTGCTTTATTTTATACAATTTCCAACAACTTCAGAAAATTGTAAGTAATCTATAGTATTTTACAATCTTTCATACTCCATTCTAACCGTTTATTTTATATGCTGTGATAATTTTTATTACTCTAATTTACTTACGGTAATTTAGCAATTACTCTATTTAAAGTAATAACAATTTAGAATTATTACTCTATTTAGAGTAATAACAATGTCTGCAATGTTCAAAAATCAAAATACAAACAGATAAAAAGATTTATACGAAATCATAAGATTTATAACTGCCTTATCCTTCTTTCATATTATTAGGTATTAAAATAAAGTAGTTACAAGGAGAAGAAAAATTAAACTGATCGCAATTCGTACGAAGTCTGGAAATTCAGTAGAGTGAGTACTCCACGACAAATTTTTATCCGCAATAAAATATTCAATCGATATCTCAAGAAATTTTACGAATGGAAAAATTAGATTTAAACGCTGCATCAGGAATAAAATTTAATGTGAAAAAATAATAAATATATACTGATTAAACATTTTTCCTGTACCTTAAAAAATAACAAATAGTAAAAGTGTAGGCTTAAGAATACAGCAGAAATTAGACGTAATGCACAAAAAGTTGTAGAATATTAATATCGTAATGCAAATTTAAACTTACAAATTCCAGATTTCAACAGGAGTTATTAAAATCTGCTTTTAGTCTCCACATGCAAGAAGTTCAATTTCGCTAAAGACCGATTGCTATAACACACATAACAAAATGACGAATTTCATGTAAGTGTTCATATTAAAATGATGCCAATAATGAAGCATAATTTTAATAAATAAACAATAAAAGAAACTTTAGAAACACAACACATACTATTTCACAAATTGAAATTACTATCATATTATTTGAAAGTCATGTTATGAGAGAGAAGCTAAAATGTTTTACAGGAGGAACTGATCATGTCCCTGAAAAAGACTAAAGAACATCTGATATGTATAACTACTATGCACCACGGAGGATTTTTTGGAAATTCTTAAGATACCTGAGCACAAGGCCGGTATTAAGCCGATTAGATTGATTGCCTCCAACAGGGCCCCGCGCTTGAGTGCTACAAAAAATGTACACGAACTCATTCAAAATAAAGTATCAATACATTTTTTGGTAATTAATTTTAAGATTTCTTCATGTCTTTAAATTCACTGGTGCTCTATTTTTTAACAGTCAATTGTTTTAGGCTGAAATACAGTTGAAAAAAAGAAGAGAAATTAAGCACTTAGTACAATCACCTCTCTAAAGGACTGTCATATAGAAGAAACAGTTTCCCTTCGGTCTTGCCATGGGCATCAGCAGATGCACCCCATCTGAGGTCCTTGTATAGAAGAAGTATTGTGTTTGTACTGTCTTGATGTCAGAATATGTAATATCATACTATATATATATATATATATATATATA
>JAOUZG010020776.1:24647-41542 GCA_026289955.1 Argiope argentata | reverse complement strand
AAAAATGATTCATTGAATAGCTTTTAAGTGTTCGAATGAAATCAAGATCTTGAAAGTTATTTATTCATGATCACTAAGGACCCACAGAACGGTTATATTTAATTGAGAAAAACAATACAGATTATTTTTGCTAAAATTATAGTGTGTAGTTTTAATTTCAAACTAAGCAAAATAAATTTGAATTACAGACGATATTTTAACTTTATAATAAGAGGAATTGCAAGGTGTAATAACTTTATTAGCTATTAAATACAAAGTAAGTCATATTACTGACTCTCCTACCCGTCCGATGGCACACGGATAACCCTAAAAATGAATGACTGGACCGTCGCAACAAAAACAATGACTGGAACTGTGGTTGAATCCTAAGGGCTATCACCGGCCACGGACAACCCTTCCCGTAGAAAGTACGTCCCGTCATCGACGGGAGGCGTCAGACTCCCACATATTTGTGTACTCTCCAGGGTGGCGAGATCCAACCACTATGCTGGAAACATTTACTCATCCTATTTTCGAGGTGCCCCCAGGGGGGATAAATACAAGGTAAAGAAGATAAACGTTAATCAGGAATTAAATGCATTTTATTAATTGCGCACTTGATTGGCTGCCGCCAGATGTATTTACTTAGATGCACAAAAAATGTGTCTGATTTATTCATTAATGTTTTATTCATTAAATTTTAAAGATTTAATGAATAAAACATTAATTAATAAAAAAGGACTCGAGGAAAAGGAATAAGTGAACAGAAGCATTTGAGTAATAATAAAAAAGCGTAAGAGTTAATAATTTAATCTTTCTGGCAGGCGAACTCCACGTCTTGAACGGGTTGTTACAGAATAAAGAGTTGAAGCGCTTAGGTTGGAATTTACTGCATCATTGGAAGGACAAGGATCTCTAAGAGAGTTAGATTGTTCTGAGGAAGTCTCAGCAGGATTCTGAGTATAATAGTCTGTGGCATTACGAAGAACGCATTCGCGATCAGGAGTAATGTCAGCTTTTGTATAGTGGATAACTTTTGAATTTCGTTTTAAAATATTTCCATCTGGTGTTGTGGCATAATAAGAGCGAGGAGTATTTGAAGAAGAAGAAACTGTAGCAGGATTCCAGTTTCGGTCAGCTGTTTTAAGTTTAACTGCATCACCTTTAACAAATACTTATTTGAGAACCTTTGTTTAAATAAGGCCTCGAACTCGATTTTTTTTTTCACAGAGAATCCGATGATGAAATTCTAGAAAGACGTTGAGATAGATGTTGGGGGATTAAGATACGAGGGGCTAAGGTATATATAGTGCTTCTAAATTTAAAACTAAACATATCTGCAAATTTTCTGGATAGAAGTGTGAAATTTTGTACGTATAAATGAAAATAAAAGAAAAATTATTCTAATTCCCACTTGAAATTATAATGGACATATAAAAATTTATTTATTTATTTTTGAAATTTTTGCTCAATTGCTTGCCTTATTTAATGAAATTTTGTAATTGGAAGTATGTCTGTATGCAGCATTTAAAAAAGAAAAAAAAACTTATTCCTAAGTGCAACGATGCAATGCTTTTTCGGAAAAAAAAAGTGACTTCAGAAACCTTATTGACATAGCTATGAAATTAGTCTTATCTTACGTCTTAATATTTAAACATTTACTATTGTAATTTCAATTTCGGTTGCAATAAAGGTTCAATTTACATGAATCTTTACTTTTGGCAAGAAATTTAGGGACGAAAAAAGAAAAAGAAGAAGGTAAAAAAAAACGAATAAAATATAAAGTAACATATTTAATTTCTAGCTTTCTTTCAGGCTTAGATATAGGATAAATTGAAAATTGGGATTAAATCATTGGTAGCGCTTTTAAGAAAATTAGACAGAAATTTACTACTTTATTACCTGCAAATAAAACTTTAGCACATGATGCTGTATCTGAGAACTAAGCGTTTTAATGTAGTACGTTTAGATGCTGCATTTAGATATCGTTTGTGGTATATTAGATTATATATAGTTAAATCTGACAGTAAATATGAGCTAGGAAATGAAGTAATGTATTTCAGATTTGAGGGAATTTCAGTAATTACCAACACTTTCTTATTGAAAATATGTTTTTTCCCCTAAAAGTTAACCAGCAGCTGTTTTTTGAAAAATATGGTTCTTATAATTTATTTTAGCCGAAGTGCTTATTATTTTGCAAAAAAAAATAACTAATATGAACAAAAAAAAAAAAAAGATAACATATTTTAAAAGCTTAAATGAAAAAAAAAAAAAGACATTAGCTTATTTCAAGTATCCTTTTGTAGAATATATATACATACATATTGAAAGAACCAAACATTATTGATATCCATTTAAATATGAATTTTTTTTAAAAAAACTTTCTATGTATTTTTTTTATTTTGTCAAATAAAATTAAACTTTAAGACATATAAAGATTAAATTCTCCTAAATCTAAAAATTACAATTCACTTTAATAGATTAAATTTGTATTATAGGCATCAAATAATTTTTATAAATGTCTTCAGCGTAGGAAAACTATGAGCATATTTCTTCATAATAAATTTTTAAAGCAAATTTCACTCATTCTATTTATTACTTTTATGACTCGTTTGAAATGCGGTAAGGATCATTATCAATTTTCCCACGGAAGCCTTTTTCCATTATCAGACACATTAAGTATCATTCTCACCTTGACAGTGATTGATTACCATAAGGCGCACATTGTAAAATCTCCAAATTTTACATACAAAGATAAAAGTTATAAGGTGGTACCTTTTGTAAGGCTTGAGTGCAAATGACACAGAACCTTTGGGCCGACCTCGTAATTTTGAATCTCGCTCAGATGACGAGGATGACACCTGAGCTGGAGCCCCCCCTCTTCACACCACACCAGCGGGAGGGTTGTATGACAGATTTGTTCAATCGGTTTGCGTACAGGTCGTAAAAGTCCAATAAAACATGCGTAGCTCTTTGAAAAAAAGGGGGAAGGGAGTAATTAGTCTAGGTTTGTTAAAACATATATTGTTTGTTGGCAAGAGTATTTGGCGTGGAAAAGTATTGGCTTTTTATCTGAATTTTGAGACTTAAACACAAAGAAAAAACCTTTGTATTTGTGTGCATGTAACGGCTCTGTACAAATCAGACCAGAAAAAAAAATATTTTTTTGTTGTTGAAATTTTAACTAACTAAAAATTAACAGAAATATTGACTTTTTTCCATGATACCTTTCTAAAATTTTACAATGAAAATAATTTTTACAACATTTTAAAATTTAAAAAAATTTAATGATATCAAATTTTTTACCGTATTATTTTTTTCATACTTAATATATATATCAAAATTTAAATGTTAAGAACGTTTGTGGTGGGGACAATTGAAATTTTTATCAATCATTAATCATAGCTTAATAACAGGATGGCCAAAGGTGCAATATTTTTATTTAACAATATATTAATAGCAAATAATTTATTTCATTTTCATAAAAATTTACAAATTTCTATAACGGAAATATACTGAAGAGTTAATCAAGATTCCATGTGTCATAATAGATAGTAAAATACAAAAATAGAAATGAATGTTCACTTTTATAATAATGAAAAATGAAACATATCTTTAAAAGTTTTTTTAATGCTACAGCAATAATTTCTCGTGCAATGCAATGACAAAAATCTGACTTTATTTCTTTTAATAAAGAACCTAATTTTCTAAATCCATGTGCTCTTGAAATATTATTCTGATCTGAACTAGACTTCTGCAAACTATGGATTCATTGCGAAATAACCAGACTTTTTCTATAACAAAATATCTGAACCATACGCATTGTTTTCACGAAAAATAATTGCCTAAAAACTTCCGAATCAATGGCAACATTGGAACGAGCCCTTAAAGTTATTTCTAATGCATATAATTAAATTTCCAAGAGATTTGAATCTACAATAAGGAAGCAGTAATGTCAACAGTGAAAAGAGATTATTTAAATAATTCTAATCAAAATGGAGAAAAAGATATTAAGATAAAGGTTATTAAGTCAGCAAAGATGGCAACTGCCAAGGGGTCCATCAACGCTTTGAAACGTTTAGCAGTTTCTGAAAGCAGTTTAGTTTTATACTTTCATTTAATGATAGAGAGCAGTGCAATCAAATTTATTCACGTCAAAATCAGGTACTGATTTAACTTATTTTTGAAATTAAATTCTAGAAATTATTCTATTTTATAATTCTAAAAAATCCTTCTTTTTCCTTCGTTTTAGAAAAATGTTCCTTCTTTTTACAATATTATTTAGATTGTATTAGAGGAGTTGTCTTCTGTTTTTAATATTTTGCATAAAGTTAATTTTTCATTTTAAATGTGCACTTTTTATTTATAATGTAACGTTTTGGCCGGGGCTACTGGTGAGTTGGGCCGTAAACAAACCAGGACTTGGAGAAATAAAAATCTATTTATTTCCAGCTATAATACATATATAATTTGCACAATTACACTTCTTGATTAAATAGGTTACGATCACCTAGACAATTACGTTCGGAGTTCCACTAGGGGAAGGTGCTGTGCCTTGTACTGTCCTAAAATGGAGATAGATGGCGCTGTCCGCGCTCGACGAAAGAGGTCGCGAGATTGAGTTGGAGGAGAAGGAGTTTGGCTTGAGCATGTCTGGACGCGGAACAGAGCTGGCTTCAAAAATGTCTAAATCTTGTTTCTAAAATTAATTTTAAATGTTTCTGTTTTTTTTGTTGTTGTCTGTGAATAAATGTACTTAGTGTCAAAGTGTTTAGTTACTTGAAGCTAAGACATTACAGCCTCAAATAGCAAGGTAGTCTCTCTCGTAGAAGAAGGAGGGTGGAGTTCTGGAAACTCCCGCAAGATCTGGCCCGAGGTTCGGGATTCTCTGCTTGTCGATTAACCTGCTGGGTTTGTAGAGCATAAGGTGATGAACTGGCTAAAAGAGCAGCTCAGGAGACAGCTGATCAGCTAATTGGAGGTATTTCCAAAGCTCGGATGCGCTTTCACACTTCAGACGAGACGCTGAATGTTTCCAAAGGTTCCGGTGAACTCCACGTGGGCTCGGCTACCGGGCGAGGCGGCCTACGTACCTTCCAAATTCTCTCCTGAGAATTTTCCACAGAATTCCAAGTTGAAACCTCCCTCCAAGCACCAGCTGTTGTTTCGTCAGTCTCCTCCTAACACTTCGCCCCTACAACTGGCTCTCTTCCTTTTTATCTCGGTCTCAAAAACCGGCCCTGGATGGCAAATGACCAATCACAAGAGAGGGGAAAACGGCGTCTAGCAAGGAGACGTCTTGGTCCCGTCTAGTCTGCAATCTCCACCTTCCACAAATTCCTCCGTTGTCTATAATTGCTTTTCCCGTGGGAATGCAATTTGATATATTTCTCCTTATCTATCCGAAAACGTCACAATAAAATATTGAAATTGACTTTTTATAAAAGGAATTCGCTCCTGCTGTTTTTCAAAATTTGCTATTTAAAACTGTTGAATAAAAATTGAATTAAAATCGATAAAAAATTTGGATGGAAAAAGGGCCTTCGAGATTTTTATTGTATCGAAATCTCTGAAAGCTTTAAAAAATCGTGATTTTTTCTGAAATTGGAAGTAATTACATTGTTTGAAATATGGAATAAAAGCATAGTAAAACAGTAGAAATTTACAATAGAAGTGTAGATGCATATTGTTGAAGAGTATATTACTTTATTCATCACGATTTTTAATGGCTCATTTTACATATAAGAACGATCTTTAAAAAAAATTCCAATTTCTGAAGAAAATACAATGCATATAGTAATGTAAAAATCATGTTTTATTCTATTTTTCAATAGGAGATTTGGGTTATGGTTTAATATATAATGCATCCAAAAAAATTAAATTTTAATTCAGCTAACATCTTCTATAGATGTTCAGATGCAAATGATTAGTTAGCAAAACATTAATTTACTTCGGTTTTAATAGGCTGTTTCTTTTCTTTTTGCATTGTTTTGATGTAAAGCGCACTTGCAATAATTTGTCTCACATAAAAAATTAAAAACTTTATAATGAATAAATAATTTGTCTTTATCAGAGTACAGATTTAAAAAAATGCAACAACATTTAAATTAAATCTACGAAGGAGAAAAGGATTTCGAGTTTAAAACGGCTCTAAATTTTTTTGAAATCGGAAATAATTGAATATTTTTTCTAAATTTCTGAAGAATATATAATGCATATAGTTATGTAAAAATAACTTTTTATTCTGTTTATTTTTCAGCAGTAGATTTGGGTTATGGAGTACTAAATAGTTCATCTAAAAAAATTACATTTGAATTCAACTAACATTTCCTACAGATATCTCATAAAAAATGAAAAGTTATATAATGAACAAATAATTTATCTTTGTCAGATTCATATTTTTTTAAAAAATTGATACAACCTTAAAATTAAATCTACGATGACAAACAGAAAATTTTAAATTTGTAATGGCGCTTCCACTATAAAGCTGGTTTTTTAAAAACTCATATAACATGGAAACTTAACATCCGTGGATGAAAGCATTTCTTACTACTTACGGTATTTCAAGAATTGTATTTGTATTTAATTCCTTCTTGCAAATCATTTCAATAATATTAACCTCATTTATTTATACAAACTTAATAAACAACTTATATTTAAATAATATAGATTTCAGTGTTCGAACTTATTGAATTAAAGAAATGAATCAATAAGAAACAAAATCAAAACTAATGAAAACAACTCTTTCGTTTAATGCAAATCGTGGAATTTATGTAAAGAAATGTATTTTCTAACATCTAGATTATTTTTTCGAAGTGGATGCAATATTTATATGAGAAGAAATTCATTTATTTTTATCATACGTTTTTGAATAAATACAATTAAAAGCAATTCATGTTTCATCGGAAACAAAGTGGAAACTTTGTTTAATGAATTTTAAAATGCATTATACTGTATTAAACAATAAGTCATTAAGTATTCCAAATTCAACTAAACATCATGCTATTTTCACCAAATCTGATACTTTTAAGATAACATTTAAAAAGTTGCAACTCTTCTAGAAGTGATCCTTTACAGTAACAAAACCGCCTTAGAAGCAAGACCGTTGATTGACAGTTTTGCGACTGGTACGCAAACCGATTGCACTCATCTGTCCCTCTACGAGCGGAAGGATGTTTGGCCATGACAGATTTAATGTGCAACTGGCCCCCTTACATGACGGTTCATCGGTGGAATCGGGTCTCAAATCAGAAACACTACTGCTCACGAGCCGATACCTTATCGCCAAGCCACCGCGGATCGTGAGACGGAATATATGGAATCCTTTTGGCATTCAGAATGTGCAGGGACAGGAGCCAACCGATTATCAACGTCGTCTAGATTCTTGTGATTGGGTTCTTAATCAGGAAGATATGAATCCCTCTTTTCTGAAAAACATAATTTGGACAGACGAATGCTGTTTTTAAAAAGATGGATGCATAAATCCTCAAAATGAGCACTTTTAGTCACACTCAAATCCATTCGCGGTACGTGCTATTCTTCGTCAGTGGCAATTTCCTGTGAAGGAATGGTGTGGTATTTTCAAAAACCACTTGCTTGGACCCATACTGTATGATGGTATGTTGACCGAATACAGATATGTTAATGAGATTCTGAATATATTTATTCTTGATTTTATGGAAGAACTTCCACTAACAGTACTTATAAATGTTAGTTCCAACATGATGGATCTTCAGCTCACCATACTACAGTTGTGAAACACTGGTTAAATAACGAGTTTCCAGATAAATGGATTGTTTTGAATGGTCCAGTCGAATTCATCCAAAGATCACCTGATTTAACGCTTATGGATTTATTTATTTTTTGGGTGGGGTCGTTTACGTACAGAGGTTTATTTGCCACCTCAATTAAATAAAGCGGAATTGCAACATTGCATTTTTGAAGGTTGTCGTGTAATCACCGAACAAGAATTTGAAAAAGTGTACAGAACTGTCATCAGACAAATGCAACTCTGTAGTGGCATGGATGGAAAATTTTTGAACAAGTTATGTAATCTTTCCTTTAAGTTATCATTTCTACAAATTTTTAATACTTTTGAACCAATAAATAGAAAACATTACTTATTTATTCAATCATTACCTTCTTTGATAATTTGTGTACGACCCTTAAAACACGAACATCTGACATGATTTTTCCTCTTTGCGAATTCATATCCAGGCATCAAAAAGTAGTTTAAGTCAGCATTTATGTAGTTTCATATATTTGAGACATTTTGTGATAAAATGCAGAAATATTGAACATGATCTTATTTTATAAGTCACATTTCACTCTTTGGTTTTTGCTGTGCACGAGGATCTTATAAAAATTTACATTTTGTCTTTTTTTTTTTTGCTTAATTTCTTGAAAATTTTAATCGATTTCTTAACATTTTGAGCCTTTTTTATGCAACTTTGAAATTTATACTATATGCCCAAGATCAATATTTAACGAATAAAAGTCAAGGTCAAGATTTTTCAGACACCTTGTATAGTAATGATTTTCAATATAGTTAAAAAATAAATTTTTTTCCTCTTATATTTAATAAAAAAATAATGCAGAAAGACACATAAAGTACTTTAATTCCTTAACCCTTTTCAAAAAGGGGGGCAACATTAATTTTTTTCTCCTTTTATAAATTCTGTAAAGTTAACTAAGATAAGAAAAAATTTAAATCTTATTTTTTAATAAACAATTGCCATCTAATTATAACATCTATCAAATTAGACGGTTAATATTTTAAAAATCAAAAGTAAAAATTTAACATATCAAAATTGCAAAACACAAATGTTTGTTTCATATATGATTTAATTGTATATTGAATTGAAACGAAACGGGCATTGTTTTGAAACAGAATTAATTTGTTATTGTATCAAATTGGCATATGATTATAGAAATTGTTCAATTCAATACTTAGGATGGTATCAAAAATTAACTTGATAAACGGATTGTTCCAAAACAGATTTGTGGCATGGAAATTGTGTGTTGTCAGATACATAAGCGAATGCTAACGGCATTAAATAAATATTTTTTGGAGCTTTTCACTTCTGATATTTTATATATGGTTTAACAATCAGAGAAGGAGGGGAAACTCCTTATTAAAATACATGCACTTAAAATGTGTTAAAAAATGGTTTACTTCTTTTTGTAGTAAATATAATTTTATCTTAGAAAATAAAATAAAAAAGATTAAAAATACACAAGATAATTTATTGTATAAAATTACACAACACATTATCACTTTTTCCCCTTGTAAGAATGGACAGGCAATCTTATAAGCTTTAACCTTGTATTGGATTTTTAAAAAGAAAACACTCTCATGGTTCTTTGTTAACATTCATATTGATAATGCATGCACAACATCAACATTACCTTTTTTTTGTACAAATATATTGTATTCAGTGTGATGCATAAAGTTATCATTTACAACACAGTATTAAAATTTCAAAAATTTATCAGCAATGCAGCAAATTAATACATGATCAAAATATTTCATAATCAAGAAATATATTATAGTTGTACAAAAATTGAAAATTCATTCTATCACAGACTTTAAGTCACAGATCAGAGTGAAAATGAGAATGAAAACTGCAGTATTCCATTGGTGAATTATTACAATATAATCAGCAGCACAATTTAATGAAATGTTAGTAATAAAAGTAATAAATTTAGAATTTAAAAGACAAACAAAATAATGGAATGAAATTAAACAATCAAAGATCTTTGCATTAAAAAAAATCTAGAAATCCCTTTCCAGTTTGATACTTGAAAAAAAGTACAAACTTTTTTTTCCAAGGAAATTGAAGTGATTGGTAGCACCACTTGTTCATACATTAAGATTACCTAGCAGCTGCATTATGATGTAGCAATTTGACATTAATAATCACAGCTAGAGCCATACAACATCTAGTTATGAAGCAGCCTGCATAAGAAAAGTACCATTTGAAGAATTAGAAAAATCTCACCCCCAAAGGATTTTGTCACATGACCTTTTCAACTATTTATTCAATCAACAAATGGCTAAATTAGATAATCCTTCAAAATCGCAGGCAGAAGTAAACAAGAGACTCATGAATATTCCATATTAAATTTTCAATTCATATAAAAGCATATCTCTGTCAAATTAGAATTTAAAATGTATTATGAGATAAAGAAACTTCAAAGAAATAACAGAAACTAGACTATTGGTTTCAATAAAACTTTTCATTCCTGAACATTTCTTTTGGTTTCATGTTAAAACTCATTTATGTTATCAATTGTCACGGTTATTATAGAGTGGCACTCAAAAGCAGCTTTGTAATAATTTTAAGCAGTTTAATTTTTTTGTCATGTTATTTATGAAATTTCCAGAATTAATATTTTCAATCCTTACAAAAACCTTTATAATGGATGAGAATAGAAAAATATAGCAATTTCAAATCTAATATTCATTTTTTCAAATTCGGACTGAAGTTTAGAGATAAAAAATGAAAACTAACATGAAACTGCCTGATATCAAGTTTCAAAGTTCTCATTAGATGATACATTGATTTAATATTTTTTGAACTTACAAAATATCCAATCAGAAACGTAATGAGTGAGGAATTTTTAAATATGCAAAGAATGCGCAAACTATTCATGTAATTTAAAAAAATAATAGTTGCAAGATACCAGTTCAATGGAAAATTATAAATACTGTATACTAAATTTAGAAATAAACAGCTTTAAGTATTTTGAGACAACATCCGAGTAAGATATAATTAAAAGCAATAACATTTCAGTAAAAAATGCCAGAAAATTGTCTAAAAACAAAGAGTATTTAAATTGTTAAAAACACACACATTAGAATTGTAACGTTTGATTAGAATGATGCAAATCTGCTAACAAGTAAATGGCAATATATATGATTTACCAAGGGGATACTGTCACAAAAACAAAGAACAACAAGAATAACGCATCTGTGGAAAAAGTAAACATAATATGTTTCACTGCCATATTTTAATTTGTATTCTCTTGTTAAGCACATAAAAACTTTGTTTTTATTTTGGCACAGCTAATTTGTATCCATCTATTATTTTAGAAATACTGCAATAGAAATATGGAAACAAAATTCTAAAAACAAATGTAAAGGGACAAAAAGTTTGTGACATAAAATTACAGAAAATATAAATATAGGAACATAAAAATATTTTAAATGATGCTTTGTTAATTTATTTATAGAAATAAACAAGAAAAAATTCTGCAAATAACAAAAATAGACTTATAACTCATTACTGATTTAAAAGCCTCACATTTTATTTTATTTTTGCCTTTCTTCAAAACAAATGAAAAATTTCTAGAAAGATTCTGACTAGCATTCATAATTATGGGTTATATTTTAAGAAAATGTTCTTTAAAATTTACTGAATTGTACATTTTTTTTAAAATTTACTTATTTATATTTACCAAATAGCAACTTTTTTTTTTAAAGAAATGTACATTTCAGAATACAAACAAGAAAAGGAGAGACAAAGGGAGGAAGCAGATGGTTTATATTACATCTTTAAAAAGCAAGCTTTAAAAGCAGACTCATTTCAATAAATGTTCAAATATGAGATCCGAAGTTCATTTTACAATTTCTGCTCAAGAGATAATCAGCTTTAATAACAAAGAAATATATTTTGTACACCAAAACAAAACCGTGTTTCTCTCCTCAAAAAAGCAAATGTGATACTCTATTATTGTTTCCCTTTATTTCATTCAATACATATATATATATATATATTGAAATTAAATTTTAAGTGTAAAATAGCATGAAAATAATTTAGCAGTACTCTTATCACCCTCTCTCTCTCTTTCACAGATTATTGAAAAGTAAAACTGAACTGCACTTACAACTGAAAAAAAATTTGGAGATAGATGTGATTCTGATTTTTTAATATTTAAAGAGCCTCTCTTGTGAGAATATATAACTATTTTAAAGTATAAACTTTAAACATAAAAAGTGCTCAGCACATTTATTTTCCTTTACAATGTGAACTGTAACGGTACTCAAAGAACAAGAAGGTTTCTTTTTTAAAAGGTTTCGGCTGGAAAAATTTATAACATCAGATGTAAATTAGGAATTTCACAATTACCCTTATTTTCAAATGAATGTGATATCATACAATAGTGGATAGTGTATTTCAGCCATTAATTATAAAAAGAAAATAATTTAAGCAGCTTCAAATGAAATTACAATTGTCAGATTTAGAAGGACAAAATTTTAATCAACAATAGTAACAAAAATAATATTTTTATAAAGTTAATTCAAAACTTTTTAAATATAATAATTATAAAAATAACTAACATTCCTCATTACATAAAGTCAAATATTTCTATTTGGTGAAAAAAAATTATAGCAATGACAATTATATATAAGAATTTAAAATGCAGAAATTTTTTCTAACATATATTCCACAATTTTTTAGCTTTACAGCCAGAATAACATAAATATCATTTTTTTACAATTACACATGATTGAATTTCTTAAATCAATCAATTACGAAAATATCTAATAGTAAATAACCCCAAAATCAATCAAACTGAATAAAATGGGGAATGCAACACCACATAAAAATAACTTTAAAAAAATCAATCGATATTAGTTAATGTGTAAATATATACACTATGAACTCAAGATATCTGTTTAACAGGTGACATCAAAATTTAAGGAACATTAGGTAATCAGATTAAAAATTACTTTTTTAGAGATGCCTTTTCACTACAGCTGAAGAAGTTTGCATATAAATTTCCATTCCCGAAAAAAGAACCAAAGTTAACTCTGACTTCACAGTTGAATAACATAATTTCAAAGTATTTAACAAATAAACAACTTTAGCAGATCAATTAAGGTAAAAAGCCCAAAGGCCAAATAAAAGCAATGTTAAAAGTTTATAGTTCATACAAATATTATAAAACTAACACAACATATACAAATACACAATGTTTTGTAGAAAAAAATTTAATATTATTAAAAACTATTCATTTCAATAATAAAAATAAGGTTTCTTTTATATAAAAATAATAAAAGAATAGTAACAAAAAATCGTTTATGAAGAAAATTAATAACCAAATTTTTTTTCTTAATTGGCATGAAAAAATAGAAAATTGTTTTAATGTACAAACATCTCCATATTAGATGCAAAAGTTGGCTGGAAATGTAGGAAAAGGCAAAACGTTCATTAAAACACAAAACTCAATTTCGATTATAATCACATAAAGTACTCATAAAATATAAAATGATCAATGAATCAAGAACTCTACACAAGAGAAGTTATCATATCAAATATTTGAAAAAGTTATATGCATATTACATCAATACAAGATTTTAATATTAATTTTAAGAGCCTATGCAATTAATACAACAACAGGTGGGTTTCATGATGTATTGCAAACCTCATTTTACTCAGATGGACGTTTTTCTGAAAATTTCTTAGTAAATTCTTCAGCATTTCTGAAAAACTTTTTCTTGTCTTTGGTGTATTCTTCAGCTAAATCAGCTCGAAGTGGATGAGCAGGTTCTGGGTCATTCACTAGTGCCACCAAAGCTTGAATAACTGTTTAATTATAAAACAACAGCTGTATTTATGCATCAATTTTTGATAGAAGATAATAAATTAATTTTAAAATAATCATAGATGCCCTGCATGCAAAGACACACACACACACACAAACATTATATATATATATATATATATATATATACTATTAAACAAACAAAAAAAATCTTCATACTTTATAAAAGTACAGTGAAATAAGAAACATGTTTTTCATAATGAATTTCACCTTCATGAAATGTTCCTCTACATAAACATTCTAGCATACAACAGTGAAATGCAAAGTAATTTATTTTCATTCAGCATAGCTTGAAATTTTTACCGTTTCAAATATAATAAGATTCATTCTTAACATATAATCAGCAAGTTAAAATTCTTAAGTAAAAAAGAAAATATAAAAGAATACTAAACAGCAACTTATTTCTCAACACTGAACCATTTAGAAGAATTTTGATAGCAAACAATGCACACTAGGGAGGGAAGAAAAAAATCAACTTGAGATTCTTAATGCAGCGGAAAAGTTCTTGGTGTAAATAAGATAAGTTAAAAATATGAAAATATTGTAATATCGGAGGTGCCCCGAGGATGTTAAAACTACATAAAAACACATTTTTTAAAAACCTTTTCAAGGATTTTTGCATGTATTGATTATGAAATAAAAAGTTTCAAACAGACATTACAATATGAATAAAAATTTTAAAACAGTTTTACTATTGCATTGGTATGGCATTCTGGACTCTGTGCAGATGTTGTTAGTGTGTGCTGACAAGTTCAGAGACGGTTTACGGTCAGCAACTGTGGCAAGTTCAACTGAGTTGGTATCTTCGCTCCATCTATTGTGTAACTGATTAATGTAGGTGATTTGTTAGCTTGTGTGTTTTGTTGTGAGTAAAAACAGCTTGGACTAAATTGGTTAAAACAGGTCAAATGTCAGAATGTTCTATTTTGGGGAAATTTAGTGATGTGCTTGAAATTTACAAAATTAGTGAAGTGCCATATGTACAAATCTGTTATGAAGTGCTTTAGTTACATTATATCTAACTGCAAAATTGCTTCAAAGAAAGTCCCTTCTTGTAAGTGAAATACATAATGCTTTGTGAGAGTCTCTGGAAAACATGTTTTAGCAAGAAGTGGTGGAGGTGGGCCATTTATATTATTTTCAAGCCATGAGATCACGCTGATGTAAACTTTTGCATCAAAAGTTTATCTTTAGAACCTTAAACCTCTTGACTATGTCTCTACACTATGTTCTTGCTTTTAAAACAAGTCACAAATCAAGCTCTTGTCCACTATGACTTTATAACTTATCATGAGCAAAAGAATATTATTTGGAGCAACAAAGTTCCCATTTCTTTGAATAATCGGATCTATAAGGTTCTTGAGAGTCATAAAATCTTGAATATAAGATAAGGTTAAGCAAATGTTTGGAGCTATATATGAAGTTTTAACTTAATATTAAACCTCACAAGCACATACACTTTTACAATGCACACAGCCAAAGTTTTAAGATATTTTTAAAGGATCTGGTTGGTTTGTCTGTTTTTGTAAAGAACACTATTGATATTCAGCGTTGTCATTGTCACCAGTAACAGTTTCTGAAACACTAGTATTTTTTGCTCATTCCTGTATAAACTTAATTATTTTTTGTAGTTATTTACTTTTTCTTGCTTCTTTCATTCTCAATGTGGTTGTGGTAGCTAATTAGGTATCAGCATTACCTACAATCATATAGATCATATTGAAATTACATTTAACTAGTAATATTATTTTTATATGCAAGGCCTTTGAAGCTAAGCAAATAGTATAATGGATCTGCTTATCGACTTTCTCTGTTTTCTTTGTCAAACATAAACAGTACAAAGAGATGAGCAACTAGAGATCAAATTGGATCATAAAGTCTATGGTTTAGCTGCAAGAGAACTAAATATAAGAGCAAAAATTGATTCACATGTGAGTATGCGAAAAGTTAATACAAATAAATTTAAAAAAACACACACAGTTAAACGTTGAATTGAAGTAGAAACAAACATTTTGCAGTTGTAACATTAGTAATTATTAAGGATACAGAAGTATGAAATACAAAATTTGACATTAATTTTTTATATTATTATTGTACTTTGTAAATAATAATATTTCTAAGTCGTAATTTTTATATATGTAATTAAAACCCTTCATTGTAATATAATACATATGAAAAATTCACAAAAAAATATTTCTCACAAGTTTATAATTTTTCAATTTCTTTAATAAACTTCAAGCTTTTTGTGGCACCTCAAGATGTTATAGTATAGAAACCAAATTAAAATATATATATATATATATATATTTGAATTTAAAAGGCAATGTTCTTCCACTATAACCATACTAAAATCTAAAACAAAATTTTTAAGGACTTTTTATAATACCCTAAAGCAAACAGCTTGACACTTCATTGATTCAACTGAATTTACTAATTCTACATCATGGCATGAAAAAAAAAAGCTTATACATAAATGCTAAGTTTAGAAATGGGGGGGGGGATAGGAAATTTTTAAAGGTAAAATAAAAGCATATTAAAGAAGAAATTTTCACCTTGATCTGTTTTTGTAGCAGGTTTCCAGTTTTCTGTACTTATTATTTCTAAACAGACTTGACCTTTTTCATCAATATTTGGGTGATATATCTTTGTCTTGAAAGTAATTTTAGGAGGCTTGAATGGATATTCTGCAGGAAAATTTATTTCAATACGAAATGCTCCTTTATTATAAGGTGCAGAATCCTAGACAGAAGAAAAATATCAAGAATGAAAATTTATTTCTTTTTTATGCAGATAAATTGTTAAAAAAATAATGAATGCAATACTGAACACAGGAACTCAAGAACTATCATTTAATACAATTTTCCAATAAAAATTGCAATGCAATGTTCTGGAAGTTTTAGCAGCACATAGATTTTTTCATTCTTTTTTTCCCCCCTTTACATGAACTCAGCAATATCACGAATGAATCAAAAGCAAATTTACATAAAATTCAGTTTCAGATGAAATTTTTAAAAATTGGTATTAAAAAGAATCATGAAATCATCACTTACAAACATACAAATCTTCATTAAAAAGTCAATTTATTCTAATTACTGATAAATAACTAGAAATAACAATTAATCAACTTTTATAAACTTTTTAAAAACAAAAAACAATGTGCTGTATACTGAAAATGCCAAAAGTGGAAGTTTGAAAATGGATATTACAGAACAGAATACCAGACAATTAGTTTCCACTATATACTGAATTAATAAAAAGAATAACATTACTGAGTGAACATTGCTAAGAGTTTGATTAATCAAAAA
>JAOUZG010020776.1:0-24247 GCA_026289955.1 Argiope argentata | reverse complement strand
TATATATATATGAAAGTATCATTTAAACACAATAAAATATCAAAAGGAAAGCTTATCAGGAATATAAGAGGGTCGTCCGTTAAAAAAAGATTCCCTCGGCCAGTAGAAAGAAACAAAAGACAATAGAATAAAGACTTATAGCAAAAAAACAGATCAATACATCAATTATTTCTCAACATAAGAGCCACTGGAACTGTAACATTTGTCATACCGTGGGATAAGTTTTCGTATTCCAGTTTCATACTGTCCAAACGCCCGAAAATGGAACCAGTATGTCATAGTTGTCAGAAAATCTTCGTTTGTGGGAAAGTGATGCCCGGACAAGTGTTTCCTCAAGAGAAAGAACAGGTGGAAATCGCTGGGAACAAGATTGAGGCTATAGGTTGGAAGATCAACAACACCGAGCAAAAAACCTGAAACAAATGTTTCATGGAATTCGCTATATGTGGACGAGCTTGTCGTGTAGCAACACAACACCAGCAGTTAGTTAAGTATCCCAAGTCTCTAGTTCTTAGTGGCTCATTGCAACATATCTAGTGTTGAACAGCAACGACCAGCATTTACTGTATCACTCATCATCAAGAGGTCAGCGAGAAAAATGACTTTCAGTCCTAGAAAACTGTGTATATCAATTTATGTGCGAATACAGACTACTTAACTTAAATTCTAAAATGAGATTCACGGTGATGGCATTGCATTGACTATTGCTTGATTTCTGAGGTAAAGAAACTCCCATCTCATCACCCATAACGATATTGTTGAGGAACTCGTTGCTTTTAATGTGGCATCGCTGCAGAAAAGTCAACTCTATTCCCAAGTGTTTTGTTTGTTGTTAGGGTGCAAGACATTTCGGCACCCACATGGAGCAATTTTTTTTCTTTCTGAAAAACGCAGATTTCATGACAATTTCATGCATTGTAGTTTGTAAAACCTGAGGGAAATGGCTACTGATTTTTGTAATCGTAAAACGGCGATTTCGCAGGTGCATTAACGCACCTGCTCTAGCAGGTCACCATCAATGAGAGACTGCTGTTAGCAGTGCTGTTTGAATATATATTTAGCATACATTTGGAAAATTCATGACATTAATGACACACCATCTGCTTGTTCATCAAATCTATTCCATACTCTAAACACAACTCACGATAGATTTCTATCAGTGTTACATTTCGTGCATTCAAAAATTTTATTACGGACCTCACCTTATAATCAGCAGAAGAAATAAGGTCCAACATAATAAGCGTTTTACAATGACGTTAATTTAAGCGATCCATAAATAACTGCTACAATGATAGCCAAATGACAATCTATCGGACTTTTGCCATCGCATTTTATTCCTTTTGCAGATCCATCTTTTGGAGCTTTGGGAAACTTTATCACTGGCTAATCCTCGTATAAAACATGTACACTTAATTGATTAACCCTTCAGCACGAAAACACATTTTTGTAACATTAGAACATGCGCAAGTTCATTCTGATTCCAAACTTTCAGGCAATTACTCCTCATTTTATAGGCTATTTGTATGAAAACAAAATATAGCCAGAGTATATGGCTATTTTTTTATTCAAATATTCTCTGTAGAAGACACAAATGAGATTTTTAATAAGAAAATTGAATTTAGCCCTTTTTTTCATATCTTTTCGGTAATTATTTTCTTTCCCCTCATTCCATTGAAATAAAATTTATTATTAGATTAATTGACAAAATTTTCTGGAACTAGATATTTCTGTTCAAAAATATTGAAAGAAGACATATTTTACTTCTAGTTTACATCTGAAATCTTTTGAAAAAATAAGTTCAAACATAGAACTTAAAAAAATCCAGTCTTTTATTTTTACACACACACACACAAAAAAAAAACTTTTACTCTTCACAATTTTTTAAAAAATTTAACAAAAATTTAAAGACAATTTTTAACCAAATTTTCTAGAGTATTCAGAATATTCTATATATTTCAATTTTGTATCATGGACGTATCATATTCAAAATTTAATCAATATCTGACAAATCTGTTTTAGTATTTTCTTTAAACAATAGAAATATTTGCGAAAAGATAAATGAATCTATTTTGCTTATATATGCTGTCATAGCCATGACAATAATAATAATAATAATAAAATCTGAAACACTAGTACACGTAGAACGTCAATTTGACCCCAAACTTCTGGTAAACAAGTAATATAAAAAACATTAAAAAAAAACAATTCCTACTTTGGCTAAGAAAGAAAATTTTTATTTTAGATACACTTAATTAAATAAATACAATTAATATAAATATGTATAGAAACATGACAGGGCCACAATATTAAGCAGCAAAATAGAAAGCAAATTTCCTGGCAATGTTCCATTCTATACATGGTGTTCAAACTCGCATCCCAAGGGATGGGAATCCAATACCAACCAGACTATATCGACTAACGATTACAATTACCATAAATAGTTGGTCAAAAAATTATACTAGCATTGAATTTTCAACGCCAATTGAAGACTTAAAGCCAATAGTGGCAACGCAAAATGCATGATTTTTCTACATAAGTTGGGGTATTCAATACAGATTAGAAATTTCTAATTTTCTATATTCTGCATTATTTTAATTCAAAAGTACTTCAAACTGAATCGGAAAAATTGATTAATTAGCAATGTTTGATTTTAAATACATCAAGAATTATAAAAATAAACAGAATCGTTAAAAATAATCGGTCGGAAACATGTTAAGCCTAACCTCATTGGCGTTGAGAAAAACCAAACTGAATTCGTTACTTATTTGTTGGTGGGAAATGAAGATTTTTAGCGAGAAAATTAATGAAAAAACTATATTAACATCAAACATCATTCACTACAAGTTTTAAAAAATTTACTTGAACTTGATCGGATGAATAAACATTATTTTATTAACGATTGAAAATTTGTACTTATATATATATATATATAAGAAACAAGTTTTCGGGCAAACATTTCTTCAAATACTTAAAAATTATTCTTAGTAAAATTAAAGAAGATAATTTTATAACTAATAGCAACAAAGAAATTTTGAACTTTCTAAAAAATAACTAAAATTTTAATGTTAATACTTATGATTTTGAAAACCTATACACTAATCTCCCGCATGGAAAATTAATAAACGTCTGTATGTCTTTATTTGTGGAATATTTAAATGAAAATATTATAACTAAAAATAACTGGCTGGAATTATGCAAATTTAATATTACTGAAAATTACATTTTTAATGGAATTAATTTTTATAAACAAATAAAAGGTATACTAATGGGAACGTCTTTTTCAAGTTCCCTAGCAAATATTTTTTTACATTACTACGAGAAAAAAAAACATTAAGCTTAACTTAATTACCGGATGGAGGTACAAAGATGACCTCCTGCTAATTAACGTAGAGAATACGAATGTAATAACAAACTGTTATCCAAAAGAATTAATTCTAAATATAAAAAAATGAAAAACTAACCGAAGCTAATTATTTTGACTTAACACTGGTGGGTTTGTATGACAAAAAAGACGAATTCAATTTTAAATAATAAAACTTTGCAATTATAATTCTAATTTAAACTAAAAAAAATTCAAAAATATTATCTTTTCACAATTTAACAGAAAAAAAAATATTTGTAATAATAAAAGATCCTATATTGAAGCTACAGATTGTTGTTTTTTAAAAAATCTAGCCAATAATGAATTCCCAAGAAATTACTGCAATATTGAAATTTTAATTAAAGAAGGTTTAGATCTCCTCGACTAACCCACTAGTAGGCACAGAATCTTTACAATAAATTAACAATTTTAAAGAAGATAATTTTTCAATACCCCGGGGTCCGCTATGCACTTGCTTCTGCGTTAAAATCTACACTTACATCCAATTTCAATAGGACTTTCCCGTGCTTCTAAAAATCAGAGGAAAATACAATTAATTTTATTATATTAAAAATCATCTCCCTATGTTTACCTTTTATCCATGTGATTGTCAACATAAAAAAACTTAAAATATTTTGAATTAAAAAAGCCCGAAATCGAATAATCTACCCGAATCGTCTCGGGGGTGGGTTTTGACGACCTAAACTAATCTCTGATTGGCCAAAACGGCTCTTCTACTGTATCCTTCCTGATTTGGCATTCGCCTCAATTCCTTCCAGTCTGTTTCATTTGCTCTTTAGCACTGCCTGGGTGCACATCTCTCTCTTAAGAGTATGTTCTAGACTTCTTATTTTCTCCTTGTTCTTTTGCTAATATTGGTTTGTTTTTTATTGTATTTAGTATTTTGTGGTATATTTTTTTCTTCAATTTTGAATTTTATTTGTGAGTTGTTTTTTCTAATTGTCTTTTTTTTTTGTACTAAAAATTGATGTCTCTCTTCTACTTTAAAATTTGGAATTTTTCGGGTCATAAAAGAGTTAATTTTTTAGACAATAGTCTAACTCTTTACAGAAAAAAAAATTCCACTTTTTATTGGAATCCTTGCTTGATGGTGACCCTTCAGAAAGTCACCAGGCCGGATTTCTCCTTTTTCACTTACATATTTTTTTTCTTGTTTCTTCTGTTTATTTATTCATATATATATAACCAAAAAATCGATGCATCAAGAAACAATTATTCAATTGCTTTGAAATTTCGTATGCACGAGTGTTTTGACCAGATATGCAACCAATTATATTTTGGTGTCCAATGAATGAATAGTTTGATCTCCAGCGCATCGGAACTGCGTATCCAACAGATGCATATAAGGAGCAATTCTTCAACAGTTGTTAAAACTTTCGGTTTGATTGCGTTTCAAATTACGTTTCAAAAACTAAAAAAATGCCTCCCTGTAGGATTCCTGATCATTACGGGCAACTGTCAGAGTTTGACAAAGGTCGTATCATTGGATTGAAAGAGGCCGGTTGGACAAATCGGTGAATCTCTTGTTATTTCAGTCGAAGCGATGCGGCGATTCGAAAATGCTGGCAAGGATGGGTGGAAAATGGCACAATTCAGCACCAGAATGGTAGCGGTCGACCTAGGGCCACAACAGATCGTGAGGACAGTGATTGTCCGAGCAGCTGTCACAGCGCCTTCTTTATCTCTACCAACCATCAGACGCTTAACCCAAACACCAGTGTTCACCATGGCCATTCACAGACAGTTGAGACAGCGAAATCTAGGCTACAGTTAAGCCACCTGACACTCACGCCTGCACACTGCCGAGCCAGATTACAGTGGCGCATGACTCGATCAGGTTGGAATGATGCCGACTGGGGACGTATAGTCTTTAGCGACGAATCCCGCTCCCAACTGTGTCCTGACGATAATCGAAGACGTGTTTGGAGACACCCATGGCAGAGGGGGGATCCTGCTTTTCCTATTGCACGCCACACTTGCCTTCAACAAGGCATTATGGTTTGGGCTGCGATTTCCTTTGAGAGCCGGACCCCTTTTTTCGTCATTAGAGGTACAGTTACTGCACAGCGGTACGTCGACGACATCCTAAGACCTGTTTTGCAACACTTCCTTGGCCAGCCAGAACTCTCTCCCATCGAGCATGTCTGGGATATGATGAGAAGGCGATTGCATCTGCCACGGTATGTTGATGACCTCGTTCGACAATTGGAGTACATTTGGCACAAAATACCACAGGAGACCACCCGGAAGCTTTATCGGTCTATACCACGTCGTGTGTCAGCTTGTATCCATGCCAGAGGCGGGATAAACACCTTATTGAACTTGTTACTGTAACTCTAAAATAAATTATTCAATTGTTCTGAGATTTTAATCATTTACTATTTTGTGCATTGTCTACCTAACCACCAATTTTCGTCTCAATCGGACAACCCTTCTTGGTGCGTCGTTTTTTTTTTATAGAGTGTATATAGGGAGAGTGTGAGTTAATAGTAGGAACTGAAAAATGAGATACATTTTTTTGTTCATTTCTGCTGTTCCAATTTTCTTCTAGCTTCCTTGTGAAGGCATAGAGAGTAACAAGCATAATTATTAACAATTTCATGAAATTTATAAACTAAAAAGGAAAGATGAAGCCTAAAAGACCCCATGTGTGAACACTGATTGCTTAAAATTGAAATGCTTTTACTTTAAGTAAATTTCAGCTGATTAATTTACTAGTTTCCAATAATACAAATTCCACTTAATACATAAAAATCTATAAATCAATTTTATGTTTGAAAAGGAGAAACTTTATTCTTCACTAATTAATAATTTCTACCAATATTTATTCTGAAACATAATATGACAGCAATCTTAATGTATAAGTGTGAAAGGGTGTGTAAACAAATAATGTTTTTCAGCTCATAATATAACAGACTGATAACATTTTTATGACTTCCAAAATTATGAATTATCTTTTTCCGTAAAAGTGATGTTTAGTGTTCCCCTTGCCCGTGCCAAGAATGCAAAGTCGCCGATAAACATGGGGGAAAAAATAAACAAACATTTCTGTGGAATAGTTCGGTTACCACTTTTTGCATTATGATTAAGATTTTTTTTTTTTACAGATAAATATTTTTTTTCAGACCGCATGCGCTGGTGTGTTGGGCGCAGAGCAAAGGTTAGAGCATGCGATGCCTCTGGCATCTGTTGAAGGCACCAGGCAAAATTTTTTAACTTAAAAAAAAAAAAAAAAAACATTAACAGCTTCGCTAGACGCGGGAACCCAGTAGCTTCGCTAGCACATTGAACATAAGGACTGTGTAGATAACAGAAACAGTGCATAATCAAAAGAAGAGAAAGCAATCAAACCATTCTCCATACAAAATTTCAAACAAGCATTAATTTCTAAATTCATCAGCTCGTTATATATATATATATATATATATATATATATATATATATACTCACCCTTCATCCATTCTGCTGATTCGAAATACTGTCTTCCATTCCACTATTACCCCCAATTACCGACGTAACAAATTATCAAGGAAACCAACCATTAGAGCAAAAAAAAAAAAAAAAAAAAAAAATCAGACCTGCGAAGAATCCCATTGCATCTGACCTTTAAATTAAGACTGCAAACGATTTCGTAAAATACGAATTCAGACGATTTTTTAAAGCGCATATTGACAATTAAAAATTGCAAAAGAATAAAGTTCGTTAATTCGTGTTCACATCAAAAATAAAATTGCAGTGTTTAAATAGTTGTAAAAAAGCTTTTAATTATAATAATAAAGAAAAAAATTAAAATCTTTCATTGACATTTTTTACTACTTTTAATTTAATATTTTTCTTAAAATAGTTGTCGCTCATGCTCAACTCAACCATTGTTAAAAGTAGTTAACAAAACAGCATTAGGATTGCTAGAAGAGCGTTCCGTTGGGTTGCCATATTGGCGATAAACTAATAAAACCAAGTTTATCGCCAAGCGATAAACTTGCCATATTGGCGAAGCTTACTCATCTTCACTTTAACTTCTTTTTCTTTTCTATCATACAGTTAATTTTCTTAGGCAACAATGTCCCCTTTATATGTCTGTAGTAAAAAATATGCAAAAAATAAATCAATTTGCCATGTGGAACAAAGAATAATTTCACCCATATAGCTAAAATTCAGTTCACTCAAGTTAAAGGAGTGCCAAATATAATTTCAGCAAAATACTCAAAAGAGCCTCAGAAAATATAATCATCTTTTCTCTCTCTCTCTCTCTCTATATATATATATATATAATGTTACAGCTTTAAATCTGTGAATAATAATAAGTAAATAAAATTTTGTCAAAAAGAATATGCATACCTTTAATGTTATTATATAGATATAGTATTTTTTAACATTTTTTAAGGGAATACAAAAATAGTGGAGCAAAGCAACAGGAAAATAAAAATTAAGTCAAAATATTTACATACATAAAAATAATCTGGAAATCTAAGATCACAAAAAATTTGTTGTAAGCAACAAGAAAATGTTAGGAATATAATTCTTTCTAATAATGTTTATAATATTTACATGTGATAAATTTGACATTGTGTTGCTCAATGCTAAATCTTTGATTAGCCAAACTTAGCTTAGCTTAGAACACCTTTCATACAAATGCAGATGACAGCAGCAATTTTATCTTTTTCAAGAGGACTGATATATGGTAAAGTACAGTTTGATCTTTCTGATAATTGTGGTTTCCCATCCTACAGTGACTTTTGATTGATGCATACAGTAAATATCAGCAGGTAGATGCAATTTATATATTGCTAACTGTTAAACTTTTTTTTGTTGTTAAAATGCCTAGGTATCACACAGTTTGAACTCAGAAGGATATTGATAAGATATAACTTGATGACAAAGAATCTCATTGGGATTTTAGGCAGTGAAGATGACAGGTTTGAAACTTTAAATTCTTTAAAGGTTAAAAATTCATCTAATTAGAAATTTTATTAATAAGAAATAAAATATACAAATTAAATATGCTGAGTTTTTTGACAATCTTATTTGTTACAGTATAAAGTATTTTTTAACTATATCTTTTCCTATCAATATTTGAAATAATTGTAATTATAAATACAATTATTCAAATATTTGTACTTTAAAAAAATGTACAGATTACTTGATGATTAACACATATCTTCAAAGTACTGTTTATTTCAAAAATTGTAAATAAAAATTTGCACTGACAAGAAAATCCCTAATTTCATTGCTGTATTGATATGATGTTTCCTTTTCGTTTTAATTTTTAGAAAGAAAGTTTAGAATTTATATTTTGTGTTTAACAATAGTGTGTACATAAAGAACAACTGAAATGGAAAGAAGAAATTTTGGTTCCTTTTAGCAATAAACCTACAATATTTGTAAATAGTAAATGTAAGTTAGTAAGAAATATCTTGTCCAAAAATATAATCTCTCATTCTCTATTCTGAAATATTTAATAAATTTTGGTATATTTATTCAGGAAATAGCTATCATCTTTTCTATATACAAATGTATACCTATTTTTTATGCAGCTAAAGTTTTCAAAAATAGAAATGTTATCTCTTTCAGAAACAATTAAATCTGAGCATAACTTTGCAAATAAATTTCTTTATGTTGAAATAAATTGATAATTCTCTAAACTTTTAAATATATTCAAAGTTTGAAGTCAATTATTCAGAAAAATAATCTTTTGAGTTACAAAATAGAAAATTCTTGATTGGTTAAATTTTTATGTTTCAGCAATGATTTTAATAAGGTTCCTGCATACATTCAAATTTATTCTGTTTTTGTATAATTTTGTTTTTTAATAAAATAATGAATTATAATCATTTAGAAAATCTTTTAATGAAATTATAAAGTGCTAGCACATTTTATAAATGATCTCTTTACAGTTAATAAATGTTTAAATGCTAAAAATATGATGATAAAAGAATCTTGCATGATGCAAACAAATATTTGTCTATAAGGTATTGGAAATGTTTTCCTTCATTTGTTTTTGGTTATTTTGAATTTTTAAAGAGCTATACTTTTCGGCAAAAGCTATGAACCACTTTTATGGAGCATATGCTGGAGAACACACCTTCATCCTAAAGAACTAGAAACTTCAGAGAATAGTGGATTTCAGAAGTTTAAGTTACACTTGATTCAAGTTTCTTTTTATGTTTATCACAACAACTATTTAATAAAAAGTGGCATAAGCAATATCATGCATAATTTTAAAACGCTATATAGACAAAAAAAGTTTTCAGTGAAGCATTTCATCAAATGGAATTTCTTCTTTCTACCAGAATTTTTAGCTATTATCAATCTGTTTTTTGTTTTTTTTCCTTCTTCTTTCAGAGGGAGGGATAGCTGAAAACTAGAATATACTTACATATTTTGTTAATCAAGTACAACAGTAGTCATGTTGTAGACATCAAAATTCATTTTGTAAAACTAAAATCTGGTCTCCAAAGCTATTTCATAACAAAAATTTAAAAAATGGAACTATTAGTTAATATCTATTGCCCAGTGACAATTAATTCAGACTGATGATTTGCAACTTTCAATTTAATTTATTGCTCAAGCTTATACAAATATAAGGCAAAAACATTAATGAAAGATATGAATTCCACAACAATATTTTAATAAATCAATATTTGATTTTTAAAAATTACTCAAGCTAAAAAATAGTAGCAAACTAAAATAGTTTCTCCAACCTCTTTCAGTCTATGATACAAAGAAGTAGGGAAAATGAACATCATAAGTAGATATTGTAAGGTTTTTACTAATGACAGTTTTCATACATAAATTTCAATTTTCTAGACCTGCATTTAATTAGCGACAAATTATTGATAAGTTTATAGATGAGTTTAAGATATAAAGCACTTCTAAATAGTTTAATATTACAATAAAGGAGAAAATTATTTTGACTTTATTGAAAGATTATTAATGCAATAACAGAATCTATAAAATGATACCTTTTTTTTTTCATGTGATTAAGAACAGAAATTTATAAAGAAAAGAATCAGTAGTTAAGCATATGTAAGTTTGAGAGCATAATATATATTTTACATAGATAAAATATAATATATAAGAACATAAACATATATAAGAACATAAACTTTTAAATTTATAAGATTTTTAAAGAATGCCACTTTTTATATAAATCTTACATTTATGTGTCCAGCACGTTTCTACTGATAAGGTGATGGATTTCTGAGGAGAGCATTTTAATGAAGTTTCAATTTTCTGACGAAAGTAAAGGCAGTCCTCATAACATATTATTTTTCATAAACTTCCCAATGAGTAATATAACAATTTAATTCCAAAGTAATATAGAGAAAAATATATTTAATAATTAAACAAAAAAGCAGCAGAGCTGTTTTATAATAGCTGATTTTATAGAATGAAAGAGGATTTCACATATCTAGGCAGTGATTTTCAAATAAAAATAAAAATTCTGATCGTAATACTGATAATAGAATTTTTAAACAAATGAAAGCTGTTACTCTAACATACTGGCAGAAAATAAACTCACAAACAGATGAGAAAATCATCTGACTGTTTCAGCAAGCAAATAGTTTGATTTGGAATCATATAAATAACAAAGTTAGAATAATACATAATATAAAATTATGAAATTCGAAACTATTATTTCCTTACTTTCTGTAATCGTCGGGTCGCTGCCATTTTGGGGAAAACCTAAATAATTATGTTGTTGCCATTTGGAATCTTTAGAAACATTAGACAATACATTTCTTGAGGATGAATTAGTGACTCAGTTCTGAAATATTTTATTTCATTTTCAAAGAGATTCTTACTCTAATTTCTCTCTAAATAGCTCATGTAAATTGTTTAAAAAAATTAAGAACCTTATATTTAAAAAAATTTATGTTCAAAAAATAATATTTCATGATTCGGGAAGTAATATCATACCGGAACATCCCTGAAGCGAAAACAAAAATAATTTCTAATTAGAAATGCATTATTATTATTACATATTTTTACAGGTAACTATATTCAAGCGCACTTTGAATTTTCAAAAAATATTTATTTGCATGAGAAATTGTTACACTATCTTCAAAATCTACTTTGGTAAAGCACAAATTTAGAAATCCAATCATCGTCCAATGAATCACTCTACTCGCTATAATATGCTTGTTTATAGTTTTTTTTGTGGTTTTTAAAATAAAATAAATTATTGTTCTCGTCTCTTTTTAGGCTATTCAAAGTTTTCCCTTCATATTCCAAATTATTTATGTAGGAAAGTTTCCTTTTCTGCGTATGGTCAAATGGTGTTACTTTTGACATAACGTTCTTCTAATGGGATTTTATGTCTATCACAGAGTTGTAAAATACACGCTTTTTTATAGCACATATTTTTGCTGTTGCTGTTTTGTAATATTTATTAAGAAAACTACTACTTCAGCCACACATTATTATAATAATAATTATTATTATTATTTGTTCGTTAGTTCGTTCGTTCGTTTGTTATTGATGGATTTATAATTAGGTAAAATGTAATCAACTCAATTTATTGATTTAATCTTTTTGCGATGGCCTTCTGGAGATGAGGTAGCGCGTCTTCCTTGTGATCTGGGTGTCCCGGGTTCGAGCCCCGGGCTGGGCATGGTTGTTTTTCTGTTTACTGTCTGGGAGGTGCATGAAAGTGATGAAAGTGCCCCTTGTAAAAACGGGCCGTGCAAGCGAATGTAATGAATGTATAGTTAAGCGTACTCTTAGCCCTTGTTGGCACTACTTCATAAACAAGAGACGCTCATTCGTCTTAAAATCGCTGACGGCCGTCAGTGCTTTACCGTGGTAAGTGCCATTAGTAACAACAACAACAAGAGGTTTACTTCATTTAAAACGCTTTATTTTTTGTATTTGAAAAAAAAACATGTCCCTTAAAAATTTGAAATTAAAAAATGTCATTTCTTTACACTTTTTACCTTAGTTACAAATTTTGTCGATATATCAATAGAATGAATGCCTATAAACTGCCACATGATTAGGATCTAGAAGTGAAGTTACGAATACTAGGGTGACAGATGTTTCCAAAGTATTTATCGTCTGAAAAGTCAATCATGTCGCTTATAACAATAATTCAATATTTAAGGGAAATTTTTCTGTGATTTGATATATGCTTTTGAATGAAGAAGAATATGCGAACGATACCATCACTTTTGAAACCATTGACAAAATTCTCCTTTCCCCTTTAAGCTATCAATTAAATGAAAGGTGAATAGCTGTAGCCTTCATTGAGGCCGTTAAATGGCTTTCTCGACGAGAGGAAGTATTTCCTGGTTCTGATGCTTTCTTTCCTCCCTGCGGTTTCAACCTCCATTTCTTTTTTGGAACGTTTTCATTTTCGACATATATATTTTTTTATTTTTAGACATATATTTTATTTTACTGTACATATTTTTAGAAGAAGATAGCAAATCTTAGCTAGTAAATATTTTTTTTATAAAATATTTTCTTTTACACCTGCAGCTCCATTCATTGACACCGAAAAGAAATTTATTTTTTTCTATACAATTGAAAGGAAGCATTAGATGAATGAATTCAGTTAAGCGTAAATGATTTCTATCGATTTTTTTAATGTAAATGTAGTTACAGAAAATTTTTTTTGTGATTGGCTGATTGAAATATAATTTCTAAAAACTGATGACAACAATGAACAGGATTGAACAAAAGAAAATAGAGAATCACGTAAAAAAGTATGTTTCTTTACCTAATATGGCGTATAAAAACCGCTGGCAATCAAAACAGCTTGCAGGCTTCTCGAAAGGAATCTCGTGTTTGGCCATTCCTTCTGCAAAATGGTGGTAAATTCAGGTTACGATGAAGGTGGGGAGCAGCGACCAAGCATTTTCCACTCCAATATTGATCGTAATGATTCAATAATGTTGATGTCAGGACACTGCGGTGGCCAGCGGAGAAGTGATAAATCATCCTCGTGCTCAGAAAACCGATCCTGGACAATGTGAGCTGTGTGAATAAGTGCATTGTCGTTTTTGAAAATGCCATTACTTTTGGGGAACAACGTTTGTACCATGGGGGACATTTAATTGACCAATAAGTTTACATAATCCTTGGAAGAAATGCTCTTTAGCAGATCTATCATGGGACCCCCAGAAAATCACGATATGGTTGCCCAAACCATCACAGGGCATCCACCAGTTTTCACTTGGCAGCAAACAGTCTGTATTATAGGTATGTTATGGCATTCACCAGACATAAACTGAGCCAAAAGTGGGAAACAATGGAAACAAAACTCATCTGAATATGTGACTGTCTTCTGCTTCTCCACAGTTCAGACTTTACAAATTAAATACCACTTTTCCTATTAGAGCATTAGAATCACTGATGAATGGTTTTTGAATCGTAGCACAGCCAGAAATATCCTGCTTATGGAGCTCCCTTCTGATGGTATTAGCGCTGACCGGGTTTGTGAGCATGACATTCATTTCAGCAGTAACTTTGACAGCTGTGGTCAGTTTCTTTTTCCTCACAGTCCTCCTTAATGAGCATCCGTCACAATCATTTAACAGACTCTTTCGTCCATTCTGTGATTTAGTTAATATTTTTTCGCATTTCTAACATGCAGAATAAATCTTCGACACGCTACCTCTTGAAACACTAAGCACTTCAGCTACTTAGTCAGCTCCAATAATTTGCCCACGTTTGCAGTCTGTTAGCTCTGACATTGTAGAACAGTGCACCGACAACGAATGATCTGCACTTTGTTTTCATGTAATTATATACGTGGGGTCAATGAGTGAAAACACCAAAGTCACATATATAAATTATACTAGAATAAATATTTCTTTATAAGAACGGATTTTACGAGATGTTTCTATATTTTTGTCCAACCCTTGTGTCCACCTCTTTGGGTGGTTTCATTCTGCATGTACAACTTTTAGGAACACGAAGGTGGTGACCATTAATCTGCAGGAAGACGGCATCAATTTTTCAAAAGAGCTGCATTAAAAATCCGAGAGAAATTTTTCTACCCCTCCTCTATGTCATGGATGATAAACAGTTCCTAGGGTAATACAAATTACTGCTCATTCATGTCAAATATTATTGCTTTTGTTTATTGTGTATGGACACGAAAGTCAGATGGTTTCCAGAAATACTATACCGGAAGATGTTCCGTTGCATTTAAACTCCGTTAGCTTACAGATAATATCTGTGTGTCGTTGCGCAGCATAGCTATAAAATAGGCTTTCTCTTAATTTCTGCTAAGAATCGTGTTTATAGAAACTCTCTTTCATTATATGGTTGGTCTATAAAATATATAAATTTTAGAACAATTAATTAAAGAAAGTCTGAAATTCCCTTTATATTCCTTTATTATTCTTTTAAATAAATCATTATTTGTAATATTTTTGCAGTATTTGCGGTATATTAATATTTGTCCAGAGTAAGAACAAATCAAACACAATTATGTTAATCGCAGAAAACAACACATAACGCATGCATTAAATTTTAGAAACAATAGCATCATCTACCATAATGAAACAGAATTTTTTAGGGCTAGTTAACAAACAGGATGGGTGTCTAAAAACAATACTTTCTTTAGGGTCATATAATTTGCTATTTATATATTAATAATCGAGGCTCTAAATTGCTCTGGAGAATTTCTTTTCGAAATTCAGTGCTATTTTTTCTATAAAAAAATACCTGCTCTCTTAAATGATTTAAAATAATGAAATTATCAACATCAAATTTCATGAATTAAACCAAGTTATGCACCGATAAAATTTCTTTATTATTTTAGAATTTGTAGACTAATTTACTGATTTAAAGCATTTGGGAAATTGAATGAAATTACCGACATATTTTGCAAATTTTTTTCATACCTGCTTCCACCATTTTATTGTCACATTCAATGAAATTAATCATTTTCAAAAACATTCAAAGGCAGGATTAAAATTAAGCTACTTTTTTTAGAAATTATAGGAATATTTTTTTCTCTCATATTTCAACTAGCTTAGTATTATTATTTAAAATGCAAATTAAATGTACATTTTTAATGCATATAGCCTTGATTTAATTTCAAATGAATTAATTTTTTAATTTGCATTCTAATAACCATTATTTATTGATTGATATTTTGTTGGTTTTGTCAAATACTAATGGCAAAATTTTTCTTTATTTCAATTTCTTTTTTAAATTAAATATACAAAACTAATTTATGTCTTTAATGCATAAGATTAAATATGAATAACACATGTTGTATAAATATAATTTCGCCTCTTTTCATTTATTTCTTTTATTAATGACTACTTGGAGTGGAAGTAACAGTGAACTGAAATTTGTTATAATTTATGATGATAGAGGAAAATACTTTTTGCTTTGGGAAGATCCTCAACATTTGTTCAATAATTACTTATTAGTTATATTGCGTCTATGCACCATTTTAATATTGGTAAATACTTTGAGACGATGAAATAATGTCACATTTTTTGAGAAAACAAATATTTAAAAGTTAAACAATCGAACAAATAGAATTTAAACTGTTTAAGTCTTAGATCTAAATTTAAAACAAGATTTGAAAATCTTAAATGCTTAAAGAAAAGTTTTCTTTATTTTCTTAGATTACCTCTGAAGATATAGATTCGGATTTTAGTGAAATTGGGATGCATGAATTTTACAAGTATTTGGCAGCATAGAGGGGAAAATCTCTGAAATTTGTGTAAGAAATTATTCCACTATTAGAAATAAATATTATTGTAGTCAAATAATTATAAAAGAAATGAGCTCCTGCTATACACAAAATTACTAATGACTAATTAAAATTCTTAAAAATTCCCTTTCTGAATGCTTTGTGTAGAATTTAAACACTTATTATACTGTTAGAATCATAATAAACAGCATTCTAAAATAACTTATAATCAACATTCATGAAAGATGAGAAATAAACTTTCTATTTCTTGATGCTTCTTTTAAATACATCATTATTATATGATTTTTGCCCAGTAATTTGCATTATATGATTGTTTAGAGCTTATTGTTTTAATTCAAAATAAATATAAAACTTACATTTAGAAAACAAATGCTATTAATATTAGTAGAAATACCTTATTCATATATCCTGTTTTAGCAAACACGAGTTTATCTTCTAATGGGAGGGGGTGCAAAAAATCCTTAAAATCTTTAAAAATTCATAAAACCCGAAAAAATAGCCGAAGTAGAAAGCGATCTACAGGTTTAGCATTGATAGGTTACGGAATTTTTAAAGATAAGAACAACAACAAAAAAAACTGCCAACAGATGGTGCTGATATGAACGACTTCACTAGAAATATGCAAATGAAACAGGCAATTATAAATATTTACGCTCTTGATCCAGGACCAGTTCTCTGTGGCATGTCATGTAAGGGAGCGAAGATGCTTTGTGGGAAAGATAAAGCTTTGTTGGTGAAGCTGTTTTACGTTAATCAGAAATCAACGACTATTACATTGCGTAAACTCCAACTTCAGAAAAATATGAAAACTGCAAAAGGGTCTTTAACAGCGCCATGCCTTACAAAGCTAGTATTGTGAACTGGATTGTGTAAGGTCCAGGTGAACAAGTCTAAGGCAGATATTGCTCTCGCTGTATCCGAAATGAAAACATCAGCGTCAGAATCAGCTGCAGTCCCTGACAGAGAGCGGGAAGCAGGCAGATGCTTTTGCTTACCATAATCTTCCAATACTTAATATTCCTCAAGGAGTTCTTAACCAATATCTATGCAAATTACAGTCTTGCTGTGAACTTTTATGGTCGGATACCGCAGAGAGAGAAACATTTTCAAAGGGAGCTCTCTCCAAAATTGAACAAGATCCCTCCTAGGTCTTGTGTCCAGATTAAGCTAATTTTTTTTCGTTCCATAACGACGAATCTGACACAATTGTCGAATCTGAGAGACGTCAAATCCATGATTTTACTCTTATGAACCACTGCATTCCCCAAAAGTCACAGATTGAAGTGAGTTCACAGGTTCCTAAATCCTAGGACCTCTCTTCTTTGAATCACAGCTTCCAGTAAATGGACGGAAACGGTTACAGTAAATGCTCAGAGTTATTTAATACTACTGTGCAAAAACGTCGTTCCATGTTTGCTTGAAAAATAAGCGCGTTCTACTGTTACATTTATACAAGATGGAGCAACAAGTCACACTGTTATTCCAATCAAGGAATTCCTGATACAGACGTTCGTGGAGAAAGAATAATCAGCAGACGTTGCAAGCTTCCATGGCCTCCTCTGTCTCCAGACTTTATACCAAAGGAGTTTTGGTCCATCCAATCTGTCGGAATTGAAAGGTGCAATCCGCCGAGAGCTGTTATATATACAGTCGGACATGCCGTTGTGACACGCCTTCAATATGTCATCCCTTGTTGTGATGGACATGTAAAACCCATATTGCTATAATAAATGATTCGGTAGCATTATTTTTGTTATTTGTGTTTATTTTGTTTTACTTATGAACTAAACACCACCTATAAGATGTTTTTTTTAATTATTTGTTTCTTATCTTTAAAAAATTCAGCGACTTATTGATGCTAAACAGTTTTTTATTTTTCTTAATTTTTCAAGTTTTATAAATTTTCAAAGTTTCTACGAACTTTTTGCCCGTCCGGTATAATCTTCATTTACTACACTTGGATTATTTTTTAGATAATAATATATTTTTTAAAAATTGTATCACATTAAGAAAAATGGACATAATATTAACGGACAATAAATTTTTGCTGGTAATTCAAAAGGATAGTTCCAAATCACGAGAAGTTCCCTTTGCCCATTATACTCACTTGCTAATTATGTGTGCATCCTATTAAAATTATTTACATATATTTAACTACATATTTAGCAACATTTGTGCTATTAATTCAAAAAATTTCTGAAACAAGACTTTGAAAAATAAATAAAGTAATAAGCACTTCAGGAACTTACCGTTAAAATAACATATATATAATGTTCTTTAGAAATATTACTAATTTTACATTATTTATTATGTTAAAACTTAGAGTTATAATCATAAATTAATATACAGTTGCTTTTATTTAACAAAACTGTCTCACTTTAATTTAAATCTAGAGGAATAATTGTCACTGGAGAGGTAAATTTAGGATATCCTATAAAGCTTTATTAATATTAGAATAAGTTCAATATAATTCAAAAATAGATTTTGTTCCAATATATGACAAAAAATATAATTTTTAAATAATATGGAATAACTTAAACTTTACTTTTACACTAAAAATAGCATTATCTATAAAACTGTGTAAATAAATTTATTTTCCATTGTACATAATGTATCTCATCATAAAAAGATGCAAATTTTAGAATGAATTAAAAAAAGCTCGCATTAAGGAAATATGCTACAAATACTTTTGTTATGGGAAGGCTTTGTTATATATTATTTGGAATACACAAGGATTAGTTAGTTTAATTACATTAATGTTCCGTTTTAAAGAAACAGTAAAACTATTTTGGGACGAATCTCATAATTTTGAGCCACTGTCAGATGATTCCGTGGTTCTCTCCATGCTTCCACACACACCAGCTGGAAAAGGTTTGGCCCTGACGAATTTAGCGTGCATCAGACCAGCTTACACAATCATACTTTGGTGGAATCTGGTCTAGAGTCTGAAACCCTCCAGTTGCAAACCTGATACCTTCCCAGCAGATCACCGCAGCCCTTTGAAAGGCCCAGAAAGAACCGAGAGAGAAGGAATAAAATAGACCAAGGCTTTGCAGCAGTTTATTTTTGTGTGTTTTTTAATAATTCATACTTTAATTTATTTTTCTTAGAATTTTTAAATTAATTCCTTGATGAAAAATTAAATCCATTTACCTACTGAATTTCTAATTGTAATTCAAAACAAAGATGATTTTTTCTTATTTTTATTTATTTATTTAATATTATTTTTGCAGTTGAAATTTAACCCTTTGCACTCCGAAAAATAATTAGATGCAAAATTATTCGCCTAATTCAAATATCTGTTTATTGTTATGAAAAATAAATATACTTAATTCTTTTAAGTCGAATTTCTTTGAAAAATTAATCTACGTCTCTTAACCATTATATAGGCGTTTTTAACAATTAAATTTGAAAAATAAATAAATAAAACTTCAAAATGAGGCACAATCTTGAATGGTGAGTCAGAGGCACCATCGGAGTGCAAAAGGTTAAAAGTAATCTTTGTTCAATTGAAAAAGTTTTCCGCTTTTGAGAAAATTCTTTCACGAGTAAATCATGTAGCATAAGATATCCTCTTTTTAACAAAAGAATCCAATGAGGTCAATTATACTTTTAATTTCTCCTTTATAATACGCGTTCAACTTTTCTCCATATATTTTCTGATTTGGATAAATGGCACAAATACAGATGACCAGGATGTCAGCATTAAGGAATTAGGCATTGAGAAAGCAAAACAGTTTTGCATTTATTTCATATTTCAAGGCAAATTATATAAATGAAGCCCGAAATACCATATACCCTTATGACATAAAGTTGTAATTTTACATTAAAATTTGAATTTTATGCTGAAAAATTGACCTTAATTTTCCTTTTCTGCCTTCTTGTAGCTGTGCCGTTTCTAGTTTTAAATATACAGATATTTGACTTAAGTATTTTTCCGAGTGATTCAAAATATTTCAGAAACCATTCAGTGGATATTGTTAACAAATTTTTGAAATTATGAAATGAACGCCAAATTTAATTATATTATTAATATCAATAATTACATGCAATTTTTTCTAGTATCGGACTTCTTCAGGGCCAAAGACTTCATTGATCATTCATTGGGAGATTAGAACAACAAAAACAACAAGGCAATTTTTTGGCACATAACAAATGCTAGTTTCCACCATATGCCTTTTAGAATGCATTTTTAATATCTAATTAAATTGCTTGTTTGCTTAAAATTAGATAGTGCTCATTATTCCTTTACTCGCCATATTTTTATGTTAATCGGCCATAATAGCATGTTAAGAAATTTTTAAAGTTGAGGCTTTATTCGATTTTTTTAGATACTAAAACAGTATTATTGGCAATTTTTTGAAGCACATTTAGAGCAGATTTATGAATTATTCTATTTTCGAGTCTACGAAAGCAATGATTTCGTTTGTCTTTTATGTAGATCTCAAATAATTTTTAGCAAATAATAATCATAATAATAAGCTTTATTTTAAAGCGGCGATTTAATTATTTGCATTAAAATTAGAAATATTTTTTAAACAATAGTTTATTGGAAAAAAAAACCAAGAATCAGTTCTCTAATTAAAATTTTCTCTGAAAAATTAAAATACGATTGCAATGGAAACAATATGTAGGCATTATACACTAGAAAATAAATGGTGGGCAGTCGATAATTTTTCAATCAATTCATCTTTTTTTATTTTCAAAATTTCATTTTATGTGATTTTTTAAAATTTTTTAGTTTAAATACTGATATTTAATAAGCTTTATGGACCTAATAAAGACCTTTCGGAATTTAATAAGGAATACATTATAGTGTTTGCTTAAAAATACTTATTTATTATTTTTGCAACAAACTGATTTTTTAAGATTATTAATTTAAATATAGTTAAATAAATTACGAATTTTATATAAAATTTCTTTTCCTTCCTCCTACAAATTGTTCTCGAAGTACATAAAAAGGAACTGAAATCATTAGATTCGAAAATATAATTTCATAAATTTTCAAAAAAAAAAAATCATTTTAAGAAATACCAGGAATGTTTTCTGAGTTTAAATCAATTTAAACTAAAGATTTAAAAAGTTCGAATCGCAATTTCTGAAAGTAAAGGAGGATTAAATATTGCTGAAAAAGAGTTGCGACTACTCTTTCGATTGTCAGTCATGTATATTCTAGACTGTATTTTCTACATATTATTTTTATTGTAATTGTACTTTAGTTTTTAAAGGAACTTTTCATAAAAGAAACGCACATAAAGTATATTTAAAAATTCAAAACATTCCATTAATCATAAAATATTTCTATCAAAACTAAAAAAAGTTCCCAATTATCATTCTTATACATTAAAATAAATGTTGCACTTTTTAAATATCTATTGTAAGATTTCTAGCCATGCTTCTTATAAAATATTTAACAAATTGGTATTGTGTAGGACATAGCTAAATGCGGTATTTGAGTCTTACAAAAATACAGGATGCGGGGGGGGGGGACTCGAACTAAATTATTACATCATAAAACAGAAGTTATTTAATTTTCTTTTAATTTTTGGTAATTTCTCTTTGTCTATCATTTATTACATATTTTTTTAATGTATCTTTTGGTTTATGTATCGTTTTTTAAACATTTTTTACAATGCCAACCAAAAGATCTACTATTTTAGAGATGTTTAAACAAGGAAAATGACAGTATAAAGTCTTACGTTTGCTTAATGTGCTTTGGCAAACAGTATCTAATGCAATCTGCCGTTTTAAAGGGCTCGACATTGATGTCTAAACAGGAAGTGAACGAAAACGTATGGAAAACACTTTCAATTGCCGTAAGGTTATCAAAAAGTAAATTCAATGAAATTCAAGGGTTTCCATAAGAAAAGCGCTCGTGAACTGGGAATAAGTGACTGATTAATGCAACGAATGGCAAAAACAGAAATTGGACTAAAACCTTTCAAGTTCCAAAATGTTCAGATTCTCACTGAAGGGGAAAAAAACTCTTGCGGTGTCGAAGACGTCAAAAACTTTTGAAGTAGGCCGCAAGTCAGCTCTGAGAGAGATTCCTTTGCATTAATGAGAACCTCTATACCTTCACAGAAGTTCGTAATTCCCATAAAGGTAGGATCAAGTCTGAATATGTTCCGAAAACCCCAGGAATTATTGAACATTGCCGACATCCAAAGTAGGGCTCCGGTCTGGGGTAGAATTTGTAAATAGAAGCGGCAAAACACCTCCTGTTTTTATGGACAAGGGCTACAAAATAAATCATAATATGCCCTAACGGAACATTCTAGAAATGGTATTTTTGAGAGCCAAAACACATTTCGACAATGTAAGATGGGAGTTTCAACAAGACTCCAAACCGACTCACAAAGGTAAAAAAGAAGAAGAGGGTTGAAAGGTGCACTTTCCGGACTCCATATCACCTGGAGAGAAGGCACAGTACTTGCCAAATCACGATTTCTTGATTACAGTGTACGGTCCATTTTGGAGTCTAAGTCTTGCAATAAACGGCTTTGAATTTTGGACCCTCTAAAGCAATGACTATTAAGCTGAGAGGTGACTTTTCAGTTTCCAGTGAAGTCACTGCTCTGATAAATTTCAGTGATATGCAATTCAATGTTACAATAATTCCATGAATAACCGGTGCGTTCACCTTTCAACCCATTCACAGATTTCTCCTTTTATCTTTATTCCCGTTAAGACGATGGGACCCTGAGGAGACAAGAGAAGAATATTTTGTGTTTCTGGGATTTCTTTTCTTCTCCTTAGAGGGTCGGGTATCTGCCGATAGACCTTCTTTTCTTTCAGAAATGTCGGCTCAGGCCACTTAAGTTTGAGAAAGCATAATGTCAATACGTAGAGTTGTGCCTTTGTGGTTTTAGATTGAAGGTAATCCACGACTCTTTTTAGTCCTTTTCCACTTACAACATAAAGATGCTTTACTCCAAGAAATAAATTAAATAAATAGTTTTAAGATAAATCAAATTAAAAAAGTAAGCTGAAGTAGATAAATTAGTCCAATCACACGTTACTTGAATTAGTAAATTAAGTGTTATTTAAAATTAATAAATTTTATATTTAATACTACTTAATAATTTTTAATTAATAATGTGATTGAAATAACAGATAATCGGAACAAATATTTAAAAATAACAATAACAAAATTATTTTTTATTCAAAAAAAGTTTATTATTCATCTCTGTAGCATAATCTCCCCTTCTTTCATGTGTGTCGGAACAGACTTCTTAACTTTAGACCACTTGATGGCATTCGTCGGAGAAATGTTTCTTTGTGATTCGGTGTTGATGGAAATCCAAGACTCATTTTATTTCTTTTTCTATTTACAATATGTCTACCTTTTGAAAACTTATCTTTTACATTAACATCACATTTAAATATAATTCTATGGGTTTTAAGATAACATGTTGTTACATTAATATCGAAATATCGATTTTATATTAATTTTTAATTATCATGAATGCAAGGCATTTTTTTCCAATATGCGAAGTAAAAATACCAATGGTGACTAAAGAAATTCATTTCATTGAAATTTTGATAATTTCATTTGAATTTACAACTAAAGCTTGTAATAATTCTATTTTACTTCTGCAGTTTTTGATAACAAAGGATTATTTGGTGTTTATCATGAGATTCCATTTGATACTAATACAATTTTTTAATTGCATATTTTTATTTCGATGTTATTTATTTGCTATAAATGCTAATATATATAATTATTAATTATATAAGCGAAATACAAAAATTAACACTAAAAATTATAAATTAACGCCTAAAAACTTTTTTAATTCTTGAGAGTCACATTTAGTTGTGCCACACATGATACCAGTTTATTAAAAAATTTCTATTACTATTTTCTAAAAAATTTCTATTCTTCTATAGTTTTGGAGAAAATTTTATTTAATATAACGTTTAATTTAACATTTAATAAGATACTTCTATTTTCTTGATAATTTTTTCCTAATTTATGAAATTTTATGACTTTTTTAATGTACTTTATGTGCCTTTCTCGTATTGAAACTTTCTCCGAAAAAATAATATAGAGTTCCAATAAAAATGATAAGTAGCCATTACACACTGGAATATAAATAACTGACATTTGAAAAGTGATTTGGAACCTTTTTTCATTGTTCAACTTTCTTTATTTTCCGAAATTTCATTATTGATTTCAAGTA
>JAOUZG010020769.1:0-18905 GCA_026289955.1 Argiope argentata | reverse complement strand
TATTTTAATTTGTTTTAAGCCCATTCAGGAACGGGAAGTTATCCATCCATTTTAGTAAATGCTCCATTATATTTATAATCAAATTGAAAAATGTTCCTGCCATAGTCATTTGATGAACAAATATTTCTCCTACATCCTCTTTCCATATATTTCTGCTACATTTTATACAAGATAATATTTCTCATATACATTAAAATACAAGAACTTAAAATAGTTTGAAAGAATTTTTCAACCAAATTCAATGAAAGATTTTTATAATTTTTTTTAAATAGATACATATTGCATTTCTTAAAAAATCATTATCTTGATAGGATTTAAATTAGGAATGTAGCGACAATGATTCAAAGCTTGATTTCAAGGTATGTCACCATCAAAGAGTTTTGGAAACATTTCTTCCTACCCTCGGAGAAGTTTTAAGATAGAAAATAATTTGTTACTAGAAGTAATTACATCTAATGCAGTTGTAAATTAATCAAAACAATTTAAAATTTATTTTTTAAATTGCACACATATTGGCTTATTTTACACTTACTAGTCCTAAAACTGAAAAATGCATTCGATATTATCATAGTAAAGCGAAGGTGAAAAGGGATTTAAGAAAGAAAGAAAAAAAGAAAAAAATGGTATTGAAAATTAAGAAAACATTCTCTAAAGTGGGGAATACCTGATAATACTGCTTCGAACTTTAGGAATGAGCACCCTTTTTCATGTCATGAAACACTCACAATTACAAATATCTCAGTCAGTTTTAACAAACATGAAACGGTTTCCTGCGCTTTAATCATTGTAAAGCATACATTATTTTCTAATCAGGATTTTCAGATTTCTTTTCTTTGTTCATTGAGTTTTGTCTAACTTGATGGCTTCGCCACTAGAGGGGCTGAGATCTGTCTCAATAAATACAGAATAGTCTTCTTACAATAGTCTTCTTATTTCCTTGGGAATAAGAGAAGTTGTTTTGATTTTAAAGGTCTTTTTCGATCACCTTGAATATATTTTATTTAAGAAATAATACTGTCTAATAATCAAAACTCATAAGTCAACGAAATTTCAATCACAGTGTATCTATAATGCCCCATGTTTTATGCTGAAACATTTGCAGCATCTTATTTAAAATCATTGGAAACCTCATGAAGTAATATTAAAAACTGACATAAGAATAATTATATTTCAAAAAAGGAAATAAGGAAACATAGGAAATCTTATCTAACCAACCTAGAAGAAAACCTAGTCCAACAATAAAAAGGAAAACAGAAAAATAAATTCCCATTTTCATTTTTTGCCTCATTTGTTAAAAAATAAAAACGTAATTTTTTACAGTTAAGAAATCAAATTATTAATTGTCTGTGTGTTTCAGGTAGACTTTTATCTTCTCTGCTGAATGTAGTAGAAATATTCTATCTACTCTTCATATAGATGGCGCTAAAAACTGTCAATCGGAGGACATTTATCATCTGCCGCCATCTTGTTTCAAAGCTTCCTCATATTGTTAAAAAAAATCGTCTTAAAAGATGTTTTATTGATGCTAAAATACTTACTAGATTTTTTTTATCGTACCAGAGCATGATGTCATTTTGGTAATGAAACGTTAATAAAAATCCGTGGGCGAGGAAAAAAAATACATCAGTAGGCGAAAAATTGAAATTTTATTATCTGCACGAGCATTTCAAAAAATTAGTTTTTAATAACGCGTTGCCATTTCATTTACACAGTCTCCGATCTAAAAAAAATAGTCATACTACATCAAATAAACCCTAGAAAATGTCACATTGAGCACATAATTATGTGAAATGAAATAAATAGGAAATGGGATATTTTTTAAATAATAAATGCGAGACAAAGTTTTTTGGATGATTTGCATTACTAAAGTGACTCATTCAATGAAACAATTAAAATGAATAAAAATATAATTTAACTCACACGAGCACAAGGTGCGTGGCCGTTCAAGAAATGATGTTCTGACATGATATATCGAAATATGCATAGCAGATTTCATTTTAAACTTTATTTTTTGAATTTTCTCTACTACTTTCTATCATTTTTACAATTTTGTTTTAACAACTCTTCATCCTCACGAATTATATGTTCTCATTCATTCCTAACCTGTTTGTAAACAGTGCCATTATCTATTGAGCAATTTCCTAAATAGGGTAGATTACAGTATATACGTGCAAAGCAATTTGTATTTAAAATGGAAAAGACTTTTGAATACTATGATAATTATTACGTGAACATGCAAATGTAAAAGGAACAGAATGGTTAGTTCCCTGCTCATCTCTGATAATCTTGTCATGCGTTTGTAATTGAGTTTGGTTTTCAATAGCATTTGTCTCAGACACAATCAGCAGAATTTTGAATTCATAATCACAGGACAAATCATTTTATTTATAAATCTTTTTAAGCTCTAAAATTCATGAAATAGCAAAAGCAAAAGGCCTGAAGGTTGCTAACTGATTATTAATTGTTTTTTAATCATTTTTAGCTGTTATATGGGTATCGCTTGCAGTCGGATGCTTTTTGCCAGACTTTCTTTTATGAATCATTGCCGACTTCTAGGAGAAGCCGACCAAGTAAAATTGCCGATTTAATACGGTCTACACTCAGATCTGCAAGAACTTCAAACCTTCTGCTTACGCATTTGTATTTGAGATTGTAAGGGGAGTTACAGCTCATTGGGGCCGCAGGCCCCACCATCTGTAAGTCTAGCAAATTTGGGCTTTGATACTTTTGGAAATTTTCCTATTGAGTTATTGAGTGCATCAGTAGTTTAGGATTGTGTGGTAATTAAATTTGATTTTCAACAGTAAACTGATTGATAATAATTAAATATTTACATATAATAAGTAAATAAAAAGTAAATTCTTTTTGCTCAAAAAATACATAAATAAATAAAAAATACTAAACTTTAGGAGTGGTCGGAATGCCTAGAGGTTAAGTGAGCACCTGGGTCTCCGTTTATTTGCTTCATCTTTAATATCATATCGCGGCAGAATTTTGAGTGTGGGGTTGTCGATATTAATGATACTACCATAAAAGTTTTTCGCTAGTTTATTCATAAATTCTTTTATTGGGGCTATGTTCAGGGCTTTTATTATTTCTCTATTACGGTGAAACCATCTGGCCGAAGCAATCATTCTGAGAGTTTTGTTTTCAAGGGCTACTATTTTTGTAGGTTTGAACTAGCTGTTGCCGCCCAGATTGGAAACGCATATGTCAAGATTGGTCTTAAGTATGCCAGGTATATTAGCACTTTCCCTTCGAGAGAAAGCCTGGAGTTCCTGCAAATTAGAGGGTATTGTTCCCTAAAAACCTTATTGAATTTTTTTCGCGTTTTGCTTATGTGCGCTCTGTAGTTTAGGTTCCTATCCATTGTAATGCCAAGGTATTTCACTTCATTTTGCCATTCGATTTCTGTGTTGTATATTTTGATTTTGGGCCAGTTATTTATTCTTTTGAAGAATAGTATTGCTTCCGTTTTTTCCACATTTAACTGTATTTTCCATCTGCTCAGCCACCTTTCTAGGTTTGTTAGGTAATTTTGGAGCGGGGTTATTGCTTTGGCTGGGGTTTGCCCTTGCGCAAGTATAACAGTATCGTCAGCGTATAGACTTATCATGATATTATTTTGTTGGGGGATGTCATTCAAGTATAGTAGGAAAATCACAGGGGCAAGAATACCACCTTGAGGAACTCCTGCTCTTAGTTTTCTTTTTGTGGAGTCGGTTTGTTTAATTGACACTGTAAAATATCGGTCAGTTAGATATGAATTTATTAATTCTATAAGGGTTTTGGGGAAGTTGTAGGCGATCATTTTGTGGATGAGTCCGGGGATCCAGACCTTGTCTAAAGCTTTTGCTATATCTAGGAAAATGGCCGCAGTTGTTTTTCTATTTTTCCTTCCTTCGTGGATGTAGTACGCATTTGAAGATAGGGTAAAATTATAAAATTGCAGGGAAAAAGAATAATTATACCAGTGGTAAATTAGTTGAAATACTATTAATTTTTTTTCATTCCTTTTCAATGGTACATTTATTCAATCATAATTTTTCATTTCGTTGACATGAATTAGACGTCATTGAAGAATCCACCACTATCGCATCGAAAGCCATATTTCTTTTTCGTAAAGATAACGTGATGATAATTTGGGCGGAGCGCCTGGACTCTAGGTCTTTCAACTCCGAAACTTAACCGATAGTTTATTTGTACTAGTAAGAATTGCTTTGAAACTATATAGTTTAATTATCTTTCTATTGTTTAATATGTAAGGGAACTATTGTTAACACATACCCATATGCACACTCAGGCACGTGCACATACAGAGAGAGAAAGAAAAATTAGGTGTCCTGTCAAATAATCTAGCTTGACAAATAATGAAGAACAATGGCTAAAAATAAATGAACGGGAAAAAAAAGATAAGCAGGATGTATTTACTTATTAAATAGAAACTAAATATCTCTTATCTTCTCCAACATTTTTATCCTTATCTCAGCAAATAGTAGGGAATAATGAATAAATAAAAAATTAGAAAGAAAGAAATAAAATAAGGCAACCTTTCAATAATAATAAAACAGCTTGTATTTAATAATAATAATGACAAGTATATTTAAAATTTTATTTATTAAATCATCATATCGTTGTAAAGGCATAATGCAGTTCATTTACCACAGGCAGAGGCTTTCAGTTGCATTCAAGGAGAAAATTTGACTTGAAGTGTTTGAAATTCCGCAGAATGCGGAAAAACATGAACAATTAATTTTATATAGAATGATTGAAATGACGTTAAGAAATCAAAAGAGAAAAAATAAAAGTATGACAAAGTTTTAATCTTCTGGGTTACACAAATGCGTATGATTTCAAATAATTGATTTTCATTTGGAATTTAAAATTAAGTTTTTTTTTTTTGTCCTACAGGTTTATTGAGAAGAAATAATTAGTAATTTGCAGTCAAATGTACTTATTAACCAAGTACAGAAGAGTATTATAAGTGTTCGTTCAAGGGGCACCTAGCTCCGCCAGGAGTTTATCCCCTGTCCTTCAGGAAGGCGTTGCACTCTGCGATGCACCTGGGAGATGTTCTGTGCCTGGTAGCTGATGATGGAATGAGAAGAGATTGCAGTGGCAACGTGGTGATGTTTCGGAGTTCCGCGATGTGACAAAGTGGTCACGAGCACCTCCACATCAGAATTTGGAATAGATACTTTAATTTGTAAGTTTAGGGAACAGTTAAAATTAATTGAAACTAGTTCAGACGAGCGCAATAAAGCTCTAACGTCATGAAATTTGGTATTTAATTTTTTTTGGAAAATAATTTAGTTAATAAGATAATAGATTTATATTATTTATGGAACTATTGAGAGTACTTTAATGGAATTACGTTGCACCTGCCTTTTCTATTAGGGTGTAATATAGAACTATTTTGCTTAATTGGAAATGAAAAAACATAACTTCCAGAGTTTTGCGCGTGTAATAAGCACATCGTAGCAATCTAAGACCTAAACAGATATAATTTTGAAAATTTTAAACCCAGATTGGTAACAGAGTTAGTTTGTTCACAGCTTTTTAACGGCTGGGAAGTTGATATAACAATTTTCAATCGCTGCTCTGGGTCTCTTCCGAGAGGTAGGCAATGCTGGATCATATGCAGGCAGCTGGAGTAACTCGTTACGAATCTGGGGTAGTTGGTCAAAGAAACTTTTTGACGTTCTTTTAATAAATTCCGAAACAGGTTCAATTTGGAGGTGGTCATGAATAATTTTTCCTTTGACGTACCAAGGTGCTTGAACTATACGCCACTGTTGACCATTTCGGAAAACTTGCAACTTCTTGATATTTGCGGCTGATGTGTCCCCCAGATTTGGGAACCATACATTACAGTTGGACTTACAATGGCTTTGTAGAGCAGAAGCTTGAGCCTAATCGATAGCTTGCTCCTAGGAGAAAATAAGCTGGCGAGTTTTTTACTCGTAATAAAACCTTTTGTGAGTACTGCTTTAACATGACTGTTAAAGCTTAATTTTGCGTCTAGTAACAGCCCTAAGTGTTTGTATTCATTTGCAAAAGGGACGGGCTGGTCGAAAATTTGGATAGGTACTAAATCGGGCATTTTCACCTTTTTAGTAAGAAGACCGGCGAAGAGGGTGAAGTGGCATCCAATCAGGAGTCAGCGGAATGGGAGTAGGTGATGACGTCACAGGAGCTGAAGATGGAGAGTCCAGGTGATGATGAGGCAAAATTTGGTTGAGAGAGGCTGGGTGGGTGAGGTGGCGAGTGTCAGGATGCTTAGTTATTGGTTATTGGGGTGGGGAGGGGTGGGGTATGGCTCTTTGCAGATTTCATTTTGAGAGGATACTTTTTAATATTAAATTTGAGAATTAAAAGAATTTAACAGTTTAAAAACAAGAGATTACTCCAAGAGGATATTTCTGGGCCTTCTAGAGCGGGGCACTGGGTTGTATATAGGGATGTTTTTGATGGCCTCATTGTTTATTTTGTTCATATCGGTGAAGAATTTTTGCGATAACTTTCTAATGAATTTTATTAGGGGGGGTAATCCAGGGCATGATACATGTCTCTGTTTCTCATGTAGAATTCCATATTGCAGATTTTTCTAATCAAGTTGTTTTGAAGTTTTTCTACTATTTTCAAATTAATTTTAGGAGCATAACCCCACTCTGGGCAGGCATAAGTGATTACTGGCCGCAAGTAGGCGGTGTAAATAAGCATTTTATTTTTCCTAGTCATTTTTGAGTTTCGAGAGTGTAAGGGAAAGAATTTACGAATTAGATCTCGAAACTTTTTTGATATAAAAATAAAATGGGGCTTCCAAGTTAATTTTGTGTCCAATATGACTCCTAAATACTTACATTCTTTAGACCACGGGATTACTTGATCTTTAATTTTGAGGGGGGGGATTTATTTACACAATTACTTCTAGAGAAAGTCATGGCTTCAGTTTTGGTAGCATTAATAACTAGAGCCACTCCTCAAGAGATTTTAGATGTCTATTTAGAGCTATTGAGATGTATTTTGGATTATTGTTACACGCAAGTATTGCAGTGTCATCAGCGTACATGCATAACATGGTGTTGAATTGTTTGGGGATGTCATTAATGAAAATTGAAAAAAAAATACTGGCCCCAGCTTAGATCCCTGAGGGACACCCGCTTGTATTGGCTTGGTGTCAGAAAAAACCTTATTAATTTAATCCTAAAGGATCTAGCACTGAGGTAAGAGATTAAAATTTTGACTAGGTGAGGGGGAACTTTATAATTAATTAACTTGTTAATAAGGCCTTCTAGCCAAACTCTGTCAAAAGCCTTTTGGATATCTAGGAAAACTGCTGCTGATTTTTGCTTATTTTCGAATCCTTCTATAAATTCCACCACTCTGACCAATTGATGAGTGGTGGAAAGTGCTTTCCGAAAACTGAATTCTTCCGCTGTAAGAATATTGTAGTTTTCAAGGTGGTCGTTGAGTCTATTTAAGATTATGTGCTCTGCTACTTTACTGATAGAAGAGTATTATTTATGCGTTCCGTTTCTTTGAACTATTTAGTTATTTAGATATGTCAATCATTCCATTCCTAAGGGATGCCAAACAAAAAAATCTAGCAATAATGTTGAAAAAGCATCAATATACATTTTTTATTTTTAAAATTGCAATTTTATTAAAAAAATGTTTTTCGCTGTCGTTTCGTTTTGCTGATGGCAACTTGTCATTCAGTACTTTGATGGAATAAATTCGGTTGAATGTTTGAATTAGAGAATTGTTTTTCTTTTTAATTTAGAATGAGAAAGGAAACGGATATTTTTCCTTCAGCAGCTTTTCGGATTACTGACCAAATGTTTCTAAAAAATAAATAATAGTACCCGTTTTGGGAAATATTTGTAGCGTCAGCCTTATAAGCCACTTAATATCCTTCGAGCTGAAGGGTCCCTTTTGCTCGATCGGTATGATACACGGCTACAGGCCCAAACGTCGCAGGTTCGTACCGCGACCTTCAATCCCCACATATTATATAATATGTAATTAATATTTGTATTTCTAAATTGTAAGGTTGTATATATCACTCAAGGTATGCAGCTGCAGAAATTATCTTGATCATTGGACTTAAAAGTTATTGAATGCATGGATTTTTTAAAAAAATTCGAAAGTATTCCGAAAATTTAATAATGAAAAAAATAAATCAATTTTCATCATTAAAAAGGAAAACAAAAATTTAATATTTTATGAAGATAAATTTATTTTTCGTTTTCTGTCTTTGGTGAGCAGTTGGCGCACTGAGAAGTTAACAATGTTAGATCCCAGTTCGATCTATTAGGCATTTTTAATGCAAATTTCCCTCAATGAAGTATCTTAATTCTTAAAAATTGTTACAGAAATTAAAACAGCTTTTACTTATAATTTTACTCGGGTTTAGTGAACCTCCTGGCTTGAATCCTGCTCCGTAACATAGCAGTACCATTATAAACTGCAAAAATTGTAAACAGAATTATTCTTCCAACAATGAAAATCTATGCGATTTAATATGAAACGGAACAACGAAAAGGACTTCATTTTTATTGCTAGAATGTAAATATACAATTAAAAAAATTTAACTTCATTCACACTTTTTGAAAAGGTGAAAAAGGTACCTAAACCTATGCACCTCCTATTTACGTATGTTTGCACTAAATTTGCATTTCTGTCCAATTTCTTTCGAAATTTATTTGGAAGAAATCTATGTGTGCTTGTTCATATGAACGCTATAAGTAAAATAAAAATGAGACATTTTAAATAAAATTCCAAGCACAGTTCACTTCAAAATAATACATATGTGAAAATTTTTTGAAAATAATGTAAATAGGTAATTATCTATCAGTTTAATTATTCCAGTTTATGCAAAAACTATGTTTTAAAAGTATAAGAATGATTTTTGGAATTTGTTTTAACCACATCTGTTTATCTGCGTCGAAATCGGATTTCATTTAAACGGAACAAAATGTTCAAAGCATACATTCGGTTTTCCTCTTCATCCTACGAACATGAAATTGCATCATATTTCTTCATCCTTCTGAATCGTAGACCCTTAGAATGTCGACGGAAATATATTTCTTCTCAAACTCGATGTAGTCAGCGTAGAGAAAACCTGATGCTCGCCGACTTTTCTGTGGTTTTCGACGCTTTGCTTTTCTCCTTACCTATTCTTCGCTATTTATGCGGCATAGATAAACTCTTCTGATAAGAGCAGAAAACATGATGCTGCGTGAAAAATATCAGAAGAGAATACTAAGCTACTTGAGGAGAATATGATTCACATAAAAGTATCTGACAATTTTTTTCTCCCTCCCTCTCTCTAGATTTCGTTCTCTTTGCGAATTTTTGATACTAAACGTTTTTTTTTTCCTTCGCTAAATGCCAAATACTGGTTATCATTCGGGGTTGTAATTCGGTGGGGACCCGTGCTGTCACGTCTACTCGCATTACCATCATCATAGAATCGTTGCCAAAGCCTGTAGATGATACTCTAGGCAATTTCAAGTTCCTCGGATATACTAAGTACGCTTACATTCCGCAGCCAATAATTCGAACACGTAAAAAATGATTCAAATCATAAAATGCGGTTATTGCACTGAAAGCCTTATAAAGCACTTGCGCACAATTTTACTTCTTTGCCTTCTATTTCTTATACATCACTCTTACACTCTTGTCACTTTGACGTACTATCGGTGTCCTCTGTTGGCTTCCCGCAGTTAGCATATAATTTTTGAAGATGTGTGTGGTGGATTTGCTGGTGATATATGCATTTGACTGTTCGATTTTTGCGTGACTCTGAATTATCCTTAATTTATGGACAGGAATGTAAATTCCTGATTTAAAAATGAACGGCAAATTTATTTAATATGGCTGGTTAATTTCAATTTTATATTTGAAAAGAAATTTTAATGAAGAATTAATTTTTTTCTTTTATTTTCTATTAATTACTTTTGATTTCTTGTCGCTGCTGTGTTCTCCCTTACGGGCGATATTTTTTCAAGTACAAAAGTTTTTGCAGTTGTAAATAAAAAAAAGCCTTCGTAACTTTGTTATTTGTTATTCCATCTGCATTAAATTAGTGTCAAGGAAACGGATTAAAGGGGCGAGATTGTCGAGATCGATAAACTGATTAACCGAGTTAATTAACTGCCTCCTCTAAATTTTTCTTTTACAAAAATTGAGATTTTTTTTCTAATGATTCAATTCAGCAGATCTTTTTATGTTTGTAAAGAAATTTTCGGAAAATCATACTGAAGTTTATAATAGTTCTTGAGATATACGTAATTTTTGTTTGATAAAAATACTGTCCCGAAAGAATCATTGTTCTTTTGGGCCGTTGCAAATCGACTAAAGCAATTTTATAAATTTTTGAAGATGTGTCGAAAATTATTCAGGGTATGTACATTTATTTGCATTCTGGATTTTTAGATTATCAGCTGTGCTGCTAAGTAAAAATTTTAAAATGTTACAATAATCTTTTTTTTTACTTTTTCCCACATTAATCTTTAAAAATTAAATTAAAAAAATTACTAAATTCGTGTTATTTATGCATTTATATCATGACTTTAAAAAACGTGATAATTTACTTTGATTGAGTGAATTTTTTTAAAGAAATAGATAATAGTTTCCAAGATATCGATGAAAGTTCCAACGATTCATTCAGCATTGGAAGCGCCATTTTTCAAAACCCTCTACTGCTCGAAATAATCGTCATTATAGCATAAACTTTTAATGAGGTGTTAATTTCTTTGCGACAAATCGATTCATTAAAAAAGGATAGCAATAATAAAAAGAAATTTTGAGGCAGGAGTTAATTAAGTACTTTAATTGACTTGATTAATCAGTTTGTTTATCTCAACAAATCTGACTTCCAGAGTCATTTCGATCGATATCAGATCTGAGAAGATGCGATAATGAATAACGAAATTACAGAGGTGCTCCATTTTTGTTAGCTTCAGACGTTCAAAATAAAAAAAATTAGCTAATATCAATCATGCAATAATTCAAAATGAAAAACAACAACAACAAGAATAATAATAATTAAATTTTAGCAAGAAAACGATGGGATTAAAATGAAGCAAGTAAACAAATAAATAATATGATTATAATTTTTCTGCATTATTAATCAATCATCTTAACCAATAAGTTCTTGATAAATAAATGATATCACTTTCTGATAATCTTGTGTTTATTTATTTTAAAATAAACAATACTATGGAAAAAAAGGTGCAAAACTTTTATTATTATTATTTTAATGTTTGTACCGTTAGCCTATCAATCATAAGAAAACTGCCATGAAAGAGCTACGGTGGTGAAATTTCTGCCAACAAACAATACAATTTCTGTGAACTAAATGTCAATGTCCGCTTATTGATTACTGAACTAAAATATATACCAGAAGACAATACAGATGGAGGACAAAATGATACTAATATGGGAGAAACAGTATGACGAATTTCACACATGCAGTACAACCGCGCTACTTTCAATGGAAGACTGCCACATAGTGGGCATGAAAAGGAAGGTATCGGTCTCTCAACAGCAGTCACCTGCTTAGCATATGTCTATCGAACTGTCTGTGATGAGTTGAAATGTCAGACCTGTCAGAGTTCTAAAAAGGAATGATTGTTGGGGCGCGTTTAGGTGGAGCATCGGTTACGGAAACAGCAAACCTTTTGAGATTTGAAAGGAGTACGGTATCACCCGTTATGACAGCTTGCATGAAAGAGGGTTAGATGAAGTTTTCAAAGCAAAACAGTGGCCAAAAGTCAAAGCTTGCTGCTAAGGATAGACGGGTCTTGAAACCTGAAAGCACAAGCAATCGTAATACGAGATAACATCAGAAACAATCATCTCCAGGACCCCGTTTCAATAAAAATTATTGAAAGGGAATTTCATGTTGCGAATATTTATGTCAGAGTGGCAATTCGTTAAACCTTGATGAGAGCATCTAATGCTTTCCGGCGACGCCAATGGTACAGCGATCACAAAATCTGATCCTCACAGCAGAGGCAACAGGTAATATGATCAGATGAATCATCATTCGCCTTATTTCAGACGATCGGGCGCGTTTATGTCCGGGAGAACGCCCAGAGAAGCGTTTAATCTTGCATGCCTTTTGCCCACTATGAAGCATGGGGGGGGACTCCATTATGGTACGGGTTGCAATAACTTGGCTCGGTCTTGAACCAACTGTTGTTCCGCATGGGAGAATCACATCCAATCACTATCTAAATATTCAAGGGAATCATGTTCATCTTTTTGTCCAGACTGTATTCCCTGATGAGTGACCGCGTTTTCAAGACAACAATGTCCCTAACACTGCTAAGTGTGTTCAAGAATGGTTCAAACAGCATGACGATGCAAGTCCCTATCTCGCCTGGCCAACTGTCTCCAGACTTAAATATCATTGAATATTTATGAGAATGTTTTGGACTCCAGACTTGTTCCCGATTTCCACTTCCATCCAGACTTTCAGAATTAGAGACCTTTCTGCAAAAGGAATGGCCTAATATTCTTTGAAATATTGTCCATGACCTTTAAAAATCTGTCTCATATCGCATTAAATCTGTATTTCTGTCCACGGGAGGTCCAACCCCTTATTAATAAAGATTTTAAATTATTTCACAGGTGGTCGCATTATTTTGTCCTCCACCTGGAAATGCAAATAAACATATGAATCACTTAATGTCACATGAGCATCATGCAATCACATTGCATGACATTTTGAATCAACATCCCGATATAACTCAAAGGAATGTGTGTGTACATGTGTATGCATTTCTAATACTTTCAAACCGATTTTCCCACACATTTTATATAAAGTTATCAGCAATTTTACATTCTAATCTATCTACATTCTAGTCTACATTATAAATATTTTTTTAAAAAAGGCACTTTTTTTGTATCTTTGGCATGTATCCTCATATTAAAGTAATAATAAACAAGCTTTTGCATCTTTTACGGACTGTTTAAAAGTTCACAGGAATTGCATTTTAAAAATCTCCCTTATGAATATCAAAGTTTTAATTCAAATGCTATGATGAGAAAAATTCCTGGTCACTAAAACCTGTTCTTGAAGTTGAAATTATCTGTAGATTGACAATTGATACTTCATTTTTAACAGCAAAAACAATGTTCTCTGCTTTCACAACATTAAAACATGTTTTTTTATTGGGTTTAGTGCTTAGCGTCATCTGTCTTTTAAGTGTTTACTGTGGAATTTTGAATACAACGTAGCTGAAGAATTGGAAATATTAAGAAGTCCATCTTCACATTTCCCCAATAATAATAGCTGCAATAAAAAAAGCGAAAGGCAGACGGCTTATTAAGCTGAATTATTTAAATTTTTTTTGTAATTTTCTGTTGTTATTTAAATACTAACAATGAAGTCAGTTATGGATTAAATCATCGATTGCCAGTTTCGTAATTTGAAACCGGATTAGTACAATTGCTATTGCGAACGATCTACACTCAGCTTAGCGAGCAACTCTGCCATTCACTTATGTTTAAATATGAGATTTCGCTAAAAAAAATGTCATAAATCATGTGTATTTCTTTTAGTGGTATATTAATTTAAACTCTTTTTTTTTCCTCCTGCATTTGCGATTCCTTGCATATTCGGTTATTCTATTATTAAGTTCATATCGAATTTTAAAAAAATTGTCTAATTTTACGGAAATTTCCACAAAAATAAACTTTAAGCAAAATTTTACGTTATGATAAAAAATTATTACTGATATCTTGAAAAGTGTTTCCGTAAAACGTTGACACTAATTTTTAGTGGTAAATTAAATAAAAATGTCAAGTAAGATTTAAAAAAAAAATTTCTTATAGTTGCTCACCTGTCCCTTTTCTGTGTAATTTTCTCATTTGATTAGGAATATTTCATCTAAGCCCCCTCAGGGGCTCACCTTCTTTAGGTGGGTACGGGTGTCCCAATCCCGAGGTTCCCAGGGATCTTTACTCATTTTATGTTTATTCTCCACTACGACTTTTCTGTCTGCTTGATCCTTCTTTCCCTCGACGGCAAGCGAGGGAGCTCTCCATGAGAAGCTGTCGCCGCTCTGTTTGCTTCTTGCTTCTCATGGACAGCCAAAGTCCCCACGTGTTGGCCGTGCGTGGCAACCCATTTGAGAGACGGGTGGTGCACTGTGGTCCCCTGTGTGTCAATCGGCCGGTAGCTACCAACACAAGTTGTTAGTTTGCTAGGGATCAAGCGAAGGGGTTACTCCTTGGGCTTGGCGTTAAGGGTGGTCACTGTCCCCGGGGGTAACTCTGAGCGTATAGGTTCCGGCTAGCACTAAGGTGTATGCCGAGGCTGGAGAAACCAGAGCCGGTAATTGCCTTCCCTTGTTGGGCTCCGTGGTGGGTGGTGCCGTCGGGCCTGAATCTCATACAATATCGCATGGCTCCCCGCAAAAAGGGTCCCTTCAGTGGGCATCACATAGTTCCTAACACTTTTTCTGTAGACCATCATTTTGATCGGTATTATGTTATAAAACGAACTTCTGAAAATGAGACATTTGAAACAGTTTCTCCTTTTTTAGTTCAAAAAGCAATTAATGCCACAATTGGTGATGTAACGACTATTCGCAAGATGCGTTCTGGAGACTTGCTGGTTGAGGTAAATTCTCGAAAGCAAGCCTCCCAAATACAAAAATTAAAGGCTTTAGCAACTATACCAATCAATGTATACGCGCACACATCATTAAATATATCAAAAGGTGTGATTACATGTGGAGAGATTTTTAACCTGCCTGTAGAACTAATTACTGAGGAATTAAAATCTCAAGGCGTAACCCATGTCCGCCGTATTACCATCCGGCGAGACGGAAAAATTATTGAAACTAAACATCATATACTTACTTTCATGTCTCCTGAACTTCCGGACTACATATATGCTGGTTACATTAAGCTTCCTGTAAGACCATATATACCAAATCCACTCAGATGTTTTAAATGCCAGCGCTTTGGGCATTCGAAAGCAAATTGCCGCGGGACCGTCACTTGTGCCCGCTGTGCTGAGAAGGGGCACGAGAGTCAAGAATGCTCCGCAACAGAGAAGTGCGTAAATTGTAAGGGTGAACATACCTCCTTTTCTCGCTTATGCCCACGTTGGAAAATCGAAAAACAAATCACAACAAAAATTAAAGATAATATATCATACCCTGAGGCTCGTAGGAAAGTTCTCTCACAAACACCTTCCCCTGGCGTAAGTTACGCATCTGTAGTGCAGAAAAATTTCTGTGAAAATTGTACCTGTCCTAACTGTACCCAAAATACCACCGGCCGTAGAATATCTCATACACAATCATCTAATTCTGATACAGAAAAATCTGTTGATAACACGCTTGAATCTGAAAAGCTAGATAAGAATAAACGAAAATCAAAGGCAGTTAAATCTCTTAAATTGAAGCTTGCAAAACGTGGATTGTCGAAGAAAGACCTATCTTCACAGTTAAAGAAATCAACAATAAAAAATTCGGTAGCTTTGGGACTTGCTACTAAAGGTATAGCCCATAAGGACTTTACGTCCATTTTTGGAGGCATATCAAATAGTCCCGATTTAAAACTCTACCCTTCAGAGGATGAAGCTGAATTTGACATGAGTTGTGACGTTTCAGCAACTCCAACTGCTATTAATCCACCTGTTCGAACTAGAATTTCTTAATGGGTACCTTCCTTTCTTGGAATTGTCGCGGCATTCGGTCCAAATTGCAGGATATAAAGTCCATAATTAACAAATTTCATCCCATCTGTTTTTGTGTCCAAGAAACTTTTTTGACACCAACTATCCCTTTAAAACTGCGTGGTTTTAGTTGTGTTAGGAAAGATGCAGAAACAGGCTCTCACGGTAGTAGAGGTGTCTGCATCTTCACGTCTAACTTGTATCCAAGTTCACCACTCACTTTACATACTTCCATACAGGCTGTGGCCGTACAGGTTCATGTAAGAGCATTGGTCACAGTCTGCTGCGTTTATCTACCACCAAATGATGCAGTTTGTCAACAAGATCTCGACAGCTTAGTAAACCAACTTCCTAAGCCTTTCCTACTACTCGGTGATTTTAACGGACACAGTACTTTGTGGGGTTCGGATAGAACAAACTCTCGTGGGCGACAGATAGAGCAGTTCATATCTAATAATTGCCTCTGTCTGATAAATAATGACGAAAAAACTTACTTCCATCAACCCACAAGAACATTCCATAGTCTCGATCTGGCCGTTTGTTCTCCTGAAATTCTCCCTTTGCTCAGTCTCACAGTTGAAAGTGATCTCTATAACAGCGATCACTTTCCTGTAATAGTTTCACTTGCGGACATTGGTGAGGTAACTTCATGTTCCCCTCGTTTCTTATTCAAACGTGCTAACTGGAATGCTTTCTCACAACTTGCAAACATTACAGAAACAATGGTCAGAACGGCAGACATCTCGGAAGCTGTACAAAATGTTATTAATATCATAATGAGCGCAGCTAATAAAACCATACCAAAGAGTCCTCCACGTTTCAGAAAATATCGACGACCATGGTGGAACGAAGCTTGTCGCGACAGCTATAAGATTCAAAAAAAATGTTGGAACATATTTAGAAGGTACCCAACGACTCAAAATCTTGTTGCTTTTAAACGAACCAAAGCCCTTGCTCGCCGAATTCGCCGTCAAAGTCAAAGGGAATCATGGGCATCTTTTGTTAGCTCCATAACATACTCCACTTCTAGTAAAACATTGTGGAGCAAAGTTAAGGCTGCCAATGGTATTTATCACGAATTTTCTCTCCCTGTTTTGAATACAGGAGGAGTGAAACGCTCCGCTCCATTGGACGTTGTTAACATTCTTGGTCAAACATTCGCGAAAGTTTCTGCAATAGATTCATATAGTTCTGAATTTATGTCAATCAAGAATCGCATGGAACGGTCGCCATTGCGTTTTAATACAAAAAGAACTTTTCCATATAATTGCAACTTTAGAATGTCTGAAATGGAAGCAGCGTTATCTCGCACCCGTGATACCAGTCCCGGGCCGGATGGAATCACATATAACATGCTTCGCCATTTGAATAGAATTTCCCTTTCCAATTTATTATATTTATTCAATAGAATTTGGAATGAGCAGAGATACCCTCATCAATGGTGCGAAGCTATTGTGATTCCAGTGCTAAAACCTGGCAAAGAATCGTCGAATCCATTGAATTATAGGCCAATTGCTCTGACGAGTTGTCTCAGTAAAACCTTTGAACGCATGATAAATGCCCGCTTTGTGTTTGAACTAGAGAGGCAGGGATGTATACCCCCGATGCAGAGTGGTTTCCGAAAAGGGCGATCCACTTTTGATAACATGATCTTTCTGGAGACCCAAATTCGCAACGCTTTTGTCAGGAGGAACCACCTTGTTTCTGTTTTCTTTGACATTGAAAAAGCATATGACCGTACTTGGCGATATGGCATTCTTTCTACCATTTTTAATTTCGGTTTTAGGGGAAATTTGCCAATCTTTTTAATGAATTTTTTAGCTTATCGAACGTTTCGAGTTCGCTTGGGTAATTTTTATTCTAATTATTTTATTCAAACTGAGGGTGTTCCGCAAGGAAGCATCCTCAGTGTTACACTTTTTATCCTGCATTTTAGTGCGATACTTAATCAATTGCCATTTTCTATTCATGGAAGTATTTACGTTGACGATCTGCAGATTTCTTGTCAAGGAAGTAATATGCGTTTGATTGAGCGTCAGCTACAGAACGCAATTAACAAGCTGGTAAGATGGTGCGATACTAACGGACACAAAATATCACCTGAGAAATGTCGATGTATTCACTTTTGCAGAAAACGAAACATTCATTTGGACCCTGTATTATATATACGCACTATCCCCATTCCTGTCGTAGAGGAAATAAAATTTTTAGGAATCTACTTTGATCGGAAACTAACTTTCCTTCCACATATTCAATTTTTGAGAAAGAAATGTGAGAAAACTTTAAACATTTTGAAGGTTCTTTCCAGAACAACTTGGGGTGCCGATAGAGCCTCCCTTCTCCGTGTTTACCAAGCTGTTATCCTTTCTCGCATCGACTATGGATGTATGGTTTATGGGTCTGCTCGCCCGAGCTTTTTACGGCGTCTAGATACCATCCACCATTCTGCATTGCGAATTTGCTCCGGCGCCTTTCGAACGTCTCCCGTAGAAAGCCTCTATAATATCTGCCACCACTTACCACTTGACTTAAGGCGTAAAAAGGTATCCATTTTATATTTTCTACACACGCAATCCAATTTAAAGCACCCATTGCATGAAATGACACTTCCGGCTAGTCTTCAGAGACTTTTTGACGCTCGTCCTTCTCACATACGACCTTTTTGTGAGAGAATGAAAATGCTTCTGAATGCCTTGGAATTTAATGATGTTACGATTAAATCAGTTTCTTCTTTTCAATTCTCTCCTTGGAATACTCCAAAAATTTCCTTTCTGAATCCATTTTCTGGATTCAATAAAGACACAACAGCACCAATTGTTTTCCAGCAGCTTTTTCACTATCATCGCGGTCAATATTCTTCATTTGCCCCAATTTTTACAGATGGTTCGAAATCGGATGGACATGTTGGTTGCGGCATCATATTTCCATATGAGACACTGAGCTATCGATTGCAAAATTGTTGTTCAGTGTTTACTGCTGAGTTGGTTGCAATTTTATGTGCTCTTGAAAATATCTCACCACCTTCTCAGGGCAAATTTATAATCTATACTGATAGCATGAGTGCATTGGAGACGTTATCCAACTACCATAGTCGAATGCATCCGATTGCAGTTGATATATTGTCCCTTTTACGGACGCTTCAAGAACAGGGGCTTAATATTTTATTCAGCTGGGTACCAAGTCACGTGGGCATTGTTGG
>JAOUZG010020767.1:8021578-8065230 GCA_026289955.1 Argiope argentata | reverse complement strand
GGTTGGTTGGTTGGTTAGGTTTATTGGCACAAGAGCCCTTCGAGGCCATACTGCGCCAGTCATATGGTTTAAATTAAGAATACATTACTATGAACCCACCTGATGAATTATAAAATATAACGAATTGAGAAAATTGGAAGAGATACACGAGGTGTGAAAATCAGTCAATAAAATTTTAAAATCCTCAATCATAGAAGACCAATTTTTGAAACAATTAAATGTATGAGTTAATAAAACAATTCCAAAAATAAGCTCTAAAAGAGATTAAAAAGTTGAAAAGCAGCTAGATACAAGTAAAAAGGTTAATCGCTTTTAAAAATGTAAAAATATTTGGATGGTATTTTTCACCCACCAAGTCAGTTAGACTTACGGATGATTTATTGAAAATGTTGACACGATAGGAATGGTACATAGGGCATTCAACCAAAATGTGCTTAATACTCAGATCAACGAGACAGGTCTGGCACATAGGTGCCCTTTCGCCAAATAGCAAATGTTTGTGAGTACAGCGTGTATGTCCTATACGGAGGCGTGTTAGCTTGACATCTAACGCACGTATATTGAGAGGGGACCACATTGCTATGGTCGGCATGACAGAGTGCAATTTATTGTGAGTCAATGAATCCCAAGTTTCTTGCCAAGTAAGCAAAAGCCGACCCGCCAACGATGTCTTGAGATCACAGTATGGGAGTTCTTGGTTTAGGAAAGAGGAGGCAGATTGAGCTAATGAATCCGCCATCTCATTTCCAGGAATACCGACATGGCTTGGCACCCAGCAAAAAATGACATTAAAACCTTTGATTCTCAAAAGACTTAAAGTACACAGAATTCCGTTAGCGATTGGATGCATCTTATTGTGGTAGTGAGAGAGCGTTTTTAATGCACTCATGCTATCGGTATAAATAATAAAATTTCGGTGAGCGAGGGAGGAAATTTCCTGGAGAGCACAAAAAATGGCCACTAGCTCAGCTGTAAATACAGAACAGTTGTTGTGTATGCGATAGCTCAGAGCAGCAAATGGTAGAACAATGCCACAACCAACATGATCAACTTATTTGGAACCATCTGTAAATATTGGTGTAAATGAAGGATATTGACAGCGATGATAGTTAAATAACTGTTGAAACACCACTGGGGCAGTTGAAATTTTATCGAATCCTAAAAAGGGGTTCAGAAATGAGAAGTTTGGGATATCCCAGGGTGGAAAGGAAAAGAAATCATGCGATTTTATAGAAACATCAGCTATATTTAAATCATGGAGAATTTCTTTGATCCTCTCAATAAATGGGAGAGTGTTAGAGGGCCGGGCGTTATAGAATCTTCGAAGACCAACTGTTAAATTTGTTTGGGAAATAGGATGATCTGAGAGAGATTTTGTTCGAAAATGATAAAGAGCAGATAACTTCTTTCGTCTTAGATAAAGAGGTAGTTGATAACAAATAGCATACAGGCTCTCTACCGGGGAAGTCCGAAAAGCTCCTGAACAAATTCTTAAAGCAGAGTGGTGTATAGTATCCAGTTTGCTCAAAACGGAACGCCTTGCAGAACCATACACCATACATCCATAATCAAGGTGTGATAAAATAATCGCTTCGTAGATTCGGAGTAACGATGTGCGATCCGCTCCCCATGAGGTTCTTGAAAGTACTTTCAGAATATTCAATGCCCTCTCACACTTCTTCCGCAGATATACGACATGAGGAAGGAAGGTGAGCCTTCGGTCGAAAATTATCCCTAAAAACTTGATTTCATTCACTACTGGAATCGCAACATTTCGAATGTGGATTAAAGGATCCAAATGAAGACCCCGCTTATTACAAAAGTGCACACATTTACTTTTTTCTGGAGAAATCGTGTGCCCGTTATTATCACACCAGTCCATTAGCTTATTAACTGCAATTTGCAGTTGACGCTCAATTGAGCACATATTGCAGCCTTGACAGGAGATCTGGAGATCATCGACATATAAAGTGCTTTGGACAGATGAAGGTAAGACATTCAGAATTTGACTAAAATGAATCATAAAAAGTGTTACACTGAGGATGCTTCCTTGTGGAACACCCTCAGCTTGAATAAAAGGATCAGAATAAAAATTTCCAATACGGACACGAAATGATCGTAAAGATAAAAAGTTCTGTAAAAAGATAGGTAAATTTCCCTTAAAACCAAAATTAAAAGGTGTTGAAAGGATGCCGAAACGCCAAGTGCGATCGTATGCTTTTTCTACGTCAAAGAAGATAGACACAAGATGATTTCGACGCACAAATGCGTTGCGTATTTGCGTCTCGAGAAGAACGATATTATCATGTGCTGAACGCCCTCTGCGGAAACCACTCTGCAACTGCGGAATACATGCTCTCTTCTCTAATTCGAAAAGAAACCTATCATTTACCATACGCTCCAATGTCTTGCACAAGCAATTTGTGAGCGCGATAGGTCTGTAGTGCAGGGGATTAGATGCATCTTTACCGGGTTTCAGGATTGGGATCACGATAGCTTCATGCCATTGTGAAGGGAACTTCTGCTCAGTCCAAATACGGTTAAATAGCAATAACAGATTGGAAAGAGAAGTAAGAGACAAATGACGAAGCATGTTATAGGCGATTCCGTCTGGTCCGGGACTGGTATCATGTGCTTTATATAAAGCAGAAAGCAGTTCATACATTTTAAAAACAGAATTGTATGGAAGAGAATCTCTGGTAACAAATCGCAAACCCTTTCGTTCCGCGCGATTCTTTATAGCCATGAAAGTAGACTTGTACGAATCAGCAGCAGAAACTTCTGCAAATGTTTTGCCTAGGGTATTGGCAACTTCCATGGGAGAGGAAATTGTAATATTTCCCATTTTAAGCAAAGGAAAGGAAAAATCATGGTATATTCCATTGGCTGCCTTTACCCTCTTCCAGAGAAATTTGCTGGAGGTAGAAGATGTAATTGACGATACGAAGCTAATCCAAGATTCCCTTTGACTTCTCCGGCGAATGCGACGAGCGTTGGCTCTGGCACGCTTAAAAGAGATAAGGTTTTCTGTCGATGGGTATCGACGAAAAATGTTCCAACGTTTCTTTTGTTCTCTAAAACTGTCACGGCAAGCCTCATTCCACCACGGCCTACGAAATTTTCGTTTCCGTGGGGAGCTTTTTGGGATAGTGTTATTTGCGGCATACATAATGATATCAATGACATTTTGCACTGCTTCCGTTATGTCGTGAGTTTTGACCATGGTCTCTGTAATTTCTGCTAGCTGCGTAAAAGCAGTCCAGTCTGCTCGCTGGAATAGAAAACGCGATGGGCAAAGAGTGGCACCGCCTCTATCAGCATGAGAATCAATTAAAGGGAAATGATCGCTGTTATAGAGATCACTTCCAACTGTGAAATTCAACAATGGTAGCAGATCAGGAGAACATATGGCCAGATCAAGACTGTGGAAGGTCCGTGTGGGCTCATGAAAGTATGTTTTTTCATTGTTATTTAAGAGACAGAGACAATTGTTAGAAATGAACTGTTCGATCTGTCTTCCACGAGAATTTGTACTATCTGAACCCCACAAAGTACTATGCCCGTTAAAGTCCCCGAGTATTAAAAATGGTGAAGGAAGCTGGTCAATAATGTTGTTTAGTTGTTGTTGATTAATGGCATCATGCGGTGGTAAGTATATACAGCAAACTGTAACAAGTGCTCTAATATGTATTTGAACTGCCACAGCTTGCAGCATAGAGTGTAAATTAAGAGGTGTGCTTGGAAATTGATTAGAAGTTAAAATACAGACACCTCCTGAATTACTAGTGTCAGCATCATTGCGCACAATATTATAACCACGTATTTTAAATGAAATGTTCGGATTTAAAAATGTTTCCTGAATTGCTAGACAAGAAGGATGAAGCTGATTAATGATGCACTTAATGTCAATAGTTTTGGACCTTAGACCACGACAGTTCCATGAAACGAAAGTACCCATCAAGAATTTGGTTTGGAAATTGTATTATTTATAGCAAGATCTTTGGTTGGTGAAGTCTCGCAACTCATCGAGATTTCATCATCATCCTCTTCAGATGGATGTAGAGATATTAGTTCGGAATTTTTAGCGGTGCTATTAAAAATGGACGACAAGTCTTTCTGCACTATGCCTTGACTTGCAAGTCCCAGAGCGACAGAATTTTGAACATTCGATTTTTTCAACTTCGTTATTAATTGTGTTGGAGAGAGGCCACGTTTAGAAAGCTTTAATTTGAGAGAATTTTGTGTTTTCGATTTCCGGGATTTAGATTTCCCGAGAGCATTGCCTGCCGTTGTTTCAATATCAGTATCAGAAGATTTTTCACTGAAATTTACTTGGGTGAAATTTTGAGTACAGTTTTCACAAGAGCAGTTTTTACAGAAGGACTTTTGCAAGACCGATGCATAACTTATGCCAGGTGTTGGCGTTTGAGAAAGGACTTTTCGTTTTGCCTCAGGATATGAAATGTGTTCCTCAATTTTAATTGTTATTATTTCCTTTTCTACCTTCCAACGTGGACATTCTCGAGAAAAGGACGTGTGATTCCCATTGCAGTTTACGCACTTCTCTTGTGCGCTACACTGCTGGCTTTCATGGCCTTTCTCTGCACAACGGGCGCAAGTGATTTGCCCGCGGCAGGCAGTCTTAGCATGTCCAAAACGTTGACATTGGTAACACCGTAAAGGAATTGGGATATAAGGACGCACGGCTAATTTCATATAACCTGCTTTAACACATTCAGGTAGTTTAGGGCTTTGGAATGTTAAAATAAGGTGTTTTGTGGGGAGAAGCTGTCCGTCTCGCCTTATTGAAATACGGCGAACGTGCGTCACTCCTTCGGGTTTTAAGTCCTTTGTAATTTCTTCTATTGTTGTATGAAAAAGCTCTCCGCAAGTAATAACACCTCTTGAAGTGTTCAGAGAGGCATGGGCAGATACATTTACGGGAATCGTTGCTAAAGCTTTTAGCTTAAGAATTTGTTTAGCTTGATTTCGAGAAGAAACCTCGGCTAGTAAGTCTCCGGAACGGAGTTTACGTATTGACGATAATTCACCGACAGTGCTATTGATAGCCTTTTCAACTAGGAAAGGTGAAACTGAATGAAAGGTTTCATTATTATCACTGATTCTTTTGATGAGGAAGAAATGGTCAAAATATTTTTCTTGAACAGAGTTTTGGAAATTCTTTTTTGAAACAATTTGTTGCCCACTGAAGGGAGCCGATGATTTTTTGCCCATATGATATTTATGGGGATTCGGGCCCGACGGCACCACCCACCACGGAGTCCAACAAGGGAAGGCAGCCACCGGCTCTGGCCATTCCCAGCCTCGGCGCTTACCTTGATGCTAGCCAGTACCTATACGCTCGGAGTTACCCCCGGAGACAGTGACCACCCTTAACGCCAAGCCCAAGGAGTAACCCCTTCGCTTGATCCCTAGCAGACTAACAACTTAGGTTGCCAGCTACCGGCCGATTGATACATTGGGGACCAATAGTGTACCAACCGTCTAATGGGTCGCCACGCACGGCCAACACGTGGGGTTTTTGGCTGTCCATAAGAAGCAAGAAGCAAACAGAGCGGCGACAGCTTCTCATGGAGAGCTCCCTCGCTTGCCGTCGAGGGAAAGAAGAATCAAGCAGACAGTAGAAGGCGTAGAGGAGAATAAAAATAAATTGAGTAAAGATCCCTGGGAACCTCGGGATTGGGACACCCGTACCCACCTAAAGAAGGTGAGCCCCTGAGGGGAATTAGAATTCTGGAATTAAACAATTGGATAATCACTAAGATACGAATACGTTGATTATCACACTTACTCCTCATTTATACCCCTCAGGGGCTCACCTACTTCAGGTGAGTGCGAGTGTCCGAATCCCAAGGTTCCCGGGGATCGTTTTAATTTAATTTATTTAAATTTAATTTTAATTTTCCTATTCACGTTCTGCTTTCTATTGTATTGCTTCTTTTTCTAGACAGCAAGCGAGGGAGCTCTCCATGAGAAGCAGTCGCCACTGTTTATACTTCTTGAATATCACGGGCAGCCAAGAACCCCACGGGTTTATCATGAGTGGCGATCAATTAGACGGGTGGTGTTTTGTGGTCCCCAGTGTATCAATCTGCCGGTAGCTAATAACCTGAGGGATTAGTCTACTAGGGATCAAGCGAGGAGGTTACTCTTTGAACTTGTCTTTAAAGGTGGTGGCTGCTGCCGGAGGTAACTCCCAGCGTATGGGTGCCTATTAGAACTAAGGTAAGCGCCGACGTTGGAAATGTTCTGAGCCAGTGCTGTCTCCCTTTATTGGCTTCCTTGGTAGGCGGTGCCGCTGGACTCGCGTTATTTTTCCTATCTCATGGCCCCTCAGGGGCTCACCTACTATAGGTGAGTACGGGTGTCCCAACCCCGAGGTACCCAGGGATCTTTTCTTTTCCCAAGGGGTCTACTGTCTTTGGTAGACACGGGTGCCGCGCCCCCGGGTTTCTATAGCGATCCTTCTCTTATTCTAACTTTTTAACTTCCATTTTTATATAAGTTGTAGTGCTATTTCATTTCTATTTATGTTGCCTTTTGTTGGAGTTTTGATTCATATATTAAACCCATGTGTTGGCCGTGCATGGCGACCCGTTAGGGGCAAAATGGAATCCTGGAGTCCCTTTGCGTTCTCTTTGGCCCACGCTGCTCCGTAAGTCGGGCGGCAGGAATGAGCCCGTTTCTTTCAATCGGCCGGTGGTGCTTTTTCTTTGGGAACGAGAAACCACTGCTTGAGGGTTAGGCCTGCAGTCTCTGTAGGTTTATATCCCGGAGCTACCCCTAGGGTAAGTACCGAGGCTGGAGAAAGCCAGAGCCGGCAACTGCCTTCCCTTGTTGGGCTCCATGGTGGGCGGGGGCGTACCGGGATGGACATCATATAAAAATTATGGGTTCCCGCACTTTTGGTCCCGACGGAGACATGCGTCCGTCAACCTCTCCTGCAAAGGAGTACCATGCGAATATAAAATTTTTTGTTGTTACTAGAAAAGACGGGTCCTTTGAAGCCGTATCAGCAATTTTAATATATAAAACAATAAAAGCAAATGTTGGCGAAGTGAAATCCATAAAAAAATGTAAAAACGGCAACCTCTTGGTTGAAATCTCATCGCAAGAACAGGCTACGTCTATAATGAACTTGAAAAATATTGGCAACTATGACGTGATTGTTTCTGATCACGCTAAACTTAATCAATCAAAAGGTGTAATATCAGAATCAGAGCTGCAAAATGATACAGAGGATGACATACTTGAGGAATTGAAGAATCAAAATGTTATTGAAGTAAAAAGAATCAAAATAAAAAGAGATGGGAAACTCATTCCAACAAAACATTTCATTCTTACCTTTAATCTGCCAACTATCCCTAAATCCGTAAAAATAGCGTATTTCAACTGCTCTGTTCGACCTTATATTCCAAATCCTTTGCGCTGCTTTAAGTGCCAAAGGTTTGGTCACACAATTCAGGCTTGCCGTGGTACTCAAACATGTGCGCGATGTTCCGAGACTGGCCATGAGAGTCAAACATGTACAGAATCTCCTACCTGCATAAACTGTAAAAATAATCATCCAGCCTATTCTAAATCTTGTCCTCGATGGCAGCAGGAAAAAGAAATCCAAACAATCAAAACCAAACAAAACATATCTTTTAAAGAGGCCAGAAAAATGGTAATAGAACGTACCCCTAGAATTGGTATATCTTATTCGACAGTAGCGAAAAGAGTGATGGTTTCCGCATCTACACAAACACAACAGCAAACTCATGAACCAGACCCTTTTCCGACATCTATGCCAACTAAATCTGTTTATGTAAGTCCCAGAAACATATCTACAGTAGACAATAAAAAACAAAATCAATCAAGTCCTTCGAAATTAAACAGCGAACGAAGATCATCCTCTTCCAGCAGTTTAAATCTAACTACATCAAGCATAGCAACTGCCAAATCTGATAAAAAGGAACCGCCAAAGAAACTCCCGAAAAACGTAAAAGAAACAAAAGCTATGAGGAAAGCTAGAATAAAATTCCAGAAGAAAAACCTAGATGATAAAATAAAAGACTCAATAAAAAAGCGCTAGATATCAAAGCAAGAATTATTAAAACAATCAAAGTATGATGGCGACCATGATGAAAAATTTGATATCAAGATTCATCCATCTGAAGATGATGTAATGTCTACAAGCGGGGAGGAAAGTTCAGTTACTTAAAGCAAAAACACGGCAAATAATATTCTTTGTTGGAATTGCCAAGGTTTTCATTCTCATATTCAAGATTTAAAAAGTATTTTAAACAAATACCAGCCCGCTTGCCTTGGTTTGCAAGAAACATTTCTTAAACCGGACATATCTGCTAAAATCAAATATTATAACATAGTTAGAAAAGATTACACACAAGGGTCTAGAGCTTCGGGTGGTGTAGCTCTTTTAATATCTATCCCATGCTTTCCCATTCAGAGAAGTGCCTTTAAATACCGGTATTCAATCAGTGGCGGTTCAACTTCATATTGGTTCCTTGGTAACAGTTTGTTGTATTTACTTGCCCCCGAAAGAGAACATAGCACAGAATGAATTAAACAATTTAATAAATCAACTTCCTCAACCTTTTATTCTAATGGGAGACTTTAATGGGCACAACCCTATTTGGGGAAGTATAGACTTGAATCTAAAAGGACAGCAAGTAGAAGCTTTGATGGAAGATCATGATCTCTGTTTACTGAATGATAAAACTTATACATTTTTTCATATACCAAGCCGCACGTTCCATACGTTAGATCTAGTTTTATGTTCGCCACCTTTAGCCATTAAGTGGGTTTTTAGAGTTTCAGAGGACCTTTTTAATAGTGATCATTTCCCCATTATTTTATCATATAAAGATAATGATGTCATGTATCTTGAAAAACCTAGAAGATACATTTTTAATAAAGCAAACTGGACTGTCTTTTCACAAATGGCTGTTATTACACAAGATATGGTGGAAAATGAAAATATAGACGATGTTGTCCAAGTCTTAACGGACACAATTCTGGCAGCAGCTGATACGGCAATTCCAAAGTCTTCTGGGAAGATTCCAAAACTTTGGAGGCCATGGTGGAACAACGACTGCAAAAATGCTGAGAAGAAACAAGCCAAAGCCTGGAATAAATTTAGACGTTATCCTACTACGGACAATTTTATTGCTTTTAAACAAGCTAAAGCATATTCTAGATTAATTAGACGGAAAAGTCAGAGAAATTCGTGGATAACCTTTGTTAATTCTATTAAGGGACAGATTAGCTCTAAGCTTTTATGGGACAAAGTCAGGAAGATGTCTGGCTTCTTTAAAAATGGATTTCCTTTAACATTTTTAGATTCAAATGGACAACTCATTACAGACATTAAGGAAATGGCTAATACACTGGGTGAAGCCTTCTCTAAAGTATCTAGTACAGCAGCTTACCACCAGGATTTTATATCTTATAAATTAGACGAAGAAAAAAAATGTTTAGATTTTAATACAAATTCTAACGAAGAATATAATTCTGACTTCAGTTTTAAAGAACTGAAAAGAGCACTTCAAAAATCTCGGGCTACTTCACCTGGACCGGATAATATCCATCTGAATATGATCAATAATCTTAGTGACCCATCTTTAAAAAATATCCTGCGACTATTTAATAAAATCTGGCATAAAAAATGTTTTCCTAACTCATGGAGAAGAGCAATTGTAATTCCGATCGTTAAACCAGGGAAAAATGCCAAAGATCCAAACAATTACAGGCCCATTGCACTTACTTGTTGCTTATGCAAACTTTTGGAGAGAATGGTAAATAGTCGATTAATATATATATTAGAAAGAAAGAAGTGGTTATCTCCTTTTCAGAGCGGTTTTCGTAGTGGCAGGAGTACTTTGGACAACCTCCTACAACTAGAAACAGCAATCAGAGAAGCTTTTGTAAGCAAAAAACATTTAGTTTCGATAATGTTTGACATGGAGAAAGCCTACGATAGAACTTGGAGGTATGGTATATTGCGGGACATATATAGAATCGGTCTTCGTGGGAATTTGCCATTCTTTATTGAAAACTTTTTAAAGACCAGAAACTTTCAGGTTCGTTTGGGCAATATTTTATCTGACCATTTCCTTCAAGACGAAGGCGTTCCTCAGGGGAGCGTCCTGAGCGTAATTTTATTTATCATAAAAATCAATAATATTATAAATACTCTTCCGGCTGGCGTAAATGGCTCATTATACGTTGACGACTTCCAGATATATTGTTCAAGTGAAGACATGGGTTTCATAAGGGAGAAACTTCAAGAAGCGATTAATAATATTTGCAAATGGGGAAAAGTTAATGGTTTTAATATCTCTTCTCATAAATCTGCTGCAATTCACTTTTGCAGAAGACGTGGTTTGCACCCAGATCCAAAACTCAGATTAAATAACCAACTACTTCCTTTTGTATCTGAAATAAAGTTTTTAGGCATAATATTTGATTCCAAACTTACATTTAAACCACACATTGGCTACCTGAGAAGGAAATGCACGCTTTCCATGAATATAATGAAGATACTCTCCAACTTATGGTACGGGGCAGAAAGCGGCTGCTTACTCAAGATCTATAGAGCATTAATACGTTCAAAACTTGATTATGGCAGTATTGTATATGGATCTGCCGCAAAATCCACTTTACGACCTCTCGATACTATACACAATCAGAGTCTTCGACTATCAATAGGTGCATTTAGAACTTCTCCAGTTTTGAGTTTGTATATCATTTGCAATGAGCCCTCTTTAGAACATCGTCGAAACATGTTAGCTCTTAATTTGTTTTAAAAAATAAAAAGTGATGATTCTCATCCATTACATTATAAAGTCATAAACCCTATCTATAGCTCGTTATTCGCATTGAGATCATCATTCATTCCAACTTTTGGTTTCAGGATCGGGCAAATTCTCAGAGATCTAGATATAACAGACTTCCCAGTTCTTAATAAATCGGACGAAATTCCCCCGTGGAAAAATACAACTATAAGTTTTATTGATACGTTTGAAAAATGGCATAAATCAACAACATTAAATTTGATTTATCAGTCCATGTTTAAGGCTCACAGACAAAACTTTTTTACTTATGAAGCCATTTTTACTGATGGATCCAAGGCTGGTGACCATGTAGGTGCGGCTGTAATGCTTAGGCATGAGATTTTCTCAGAAAGCTTACACGAGTTTTGCACCGTTTTCACATCGGAAATATATGCCATATATAGGGCTTTGATAAAAATAGCAGAAAAGAATTTTAAAAGAAATATTTTGTATACAGACTCCAAAAGCGCAATTGAAGCTCTCAAAAACGTCTCTCCAACAAGTCATCCAATAGTGATTAAATGCATGGAATATTATCTCTACTTGTCAGAAAAAGGCATACAGATTATATTTTGTTGGATTCCTGGACACTCAGGAATTAAGGGAAATGAAATAGTTGATAAGGCTGCAAGAAGTTGTGCAGCGATAATTGAAAATTTTGTTCCTAAAAGTGATGCTTTACAGGCTATCAAAAATCAATTAGAGAAAAAAGGGCAAAGTATTTGGGACCAGCAAGACAAAAATAAGCTACATGAAGTTCAACCTTTGGTAAGATCTACAAAAAATATTTTAAGCCGAAGACAAGAAATTCTATTAAATCGTCTTAAAATTGGACATACCAGACTAACGCACAAATATCTTCTATATTCTGAACCAGCACCTACATGCTCCTTTTGTCATTGTCATCTAACCATTAAACATATTCTGGTGCAATGCCCTACTTTTAGTACATTTAGACGAAACCAGTTTGGTGAGAATAATATTGAATTAAAAGACTTGCTGGGAGATAATCCCCACCCAAATTTGTTCTTGTTTTTAAATGACATTGGTATTTCTAAGCTAATTTGAGTTTTTCCTTTTATTTCAGTTTTGTTTTTGAATTAACGGAGTTTTTAAAACATTATGCATTAAGATAAGTCATGTGGTTGGCGAAGCGCGGCCAAATATGGCTTTTGCGCCATTAAACGAAACCAAACCAAACCAAACCTATCTCATGGCTACTCGCAGTATGACCCACTTCCGTTTAGTACATGCAAGTATTGCTCATCATCATTTCATTTGTGGAGTACATGATGAGTAAATCAGTTGTACATGCGGCAATCATTTTATTGTAAAGCACATTCTTATTAAATGTCCAGATTTTAAATCAAATCGTGAGTTGTTTTTCCAGTCATCGTCTCTAACTGTGCAAGACGTGGTGGGATAAACATCACCCAATTTTTTAAAATTTCTTAAAAGGTATTCACATTTTTATATTTATTAGACAAATCTTTATCTTAGATAAACTTTATCTTTTTCCAATTGAGTTCTCTTTATTTACTTTGCATTTTTTTACTGGTTTTACTTTATTTTCATATATTCTGGCATTTTCTTATATTTACAGTTTCATTGAACTTGTGTTTAAATTTTTTAAATATTTCTTTTATAGATGGGTTTGGTTTTATTTTCAACTATATGCACGGTGCAATTTATTCAAGATAAGCTCTTGTGCCATTAAACCTCATAAACATAAGCCCCACAATAAGGTTCCCTTCGGTGTCCATCACTTAGCCAACATTCTTTCTATATACCATCATTTTGATCAATATCATGTCATAAAACACATTTCTGAAAATGAGACATTCGAAACAGTTTCCTCCTTTCGGGTGTCAAAAGCAATAAGTGCTACGATTGGTCAACTATCCATAAAATGCGTTCTGGCGACTTGCTGATTGAGATTAATTATCGAAAGCAAGTCCATAAAACACAAAAATGAAATTCTTTGGTAACTATACTAATCAAGGTATACCCACACTAATCGTTAAATACATCAAAAGGTATCATTACCTTTATGATAAAGGTATCATAAAGGTGGAGAGTTTTACCCTGCTTGTAAATTTAATTACGGAGGAATTAAAAAATAGTATATGTCAGCCGTAATACCATCCGGCAAGACGAACAAACTTTTGAGACTAAACATCATATACTTACTTTCATGTCTCCTAACCTTCCGGATTAAATATATGCCGGTTGCATTAAGCTTTCTATAGAACCATATACAACAAACCCTCTCGGATGCTTTAGATACCAGTGGTTTAAGCGTTCGAAAACAAATTGCCGTGGACCATCGCTTGTGGCCACTGTGCTGAGAAAGGGTTTGAGAGTCAGGAGCGTTCCGTATCAGAGAATTAACTGAACTGTAAAGATGAACATACGTTCCTCTCCCGGTTAAGCCCACCCCACCAACCAACTCCAATCACTGCTCTTGATTCCTCTGTTCGTACTAGAATTTCTTAATGGGTACCTTCCTTTCTTGCATTTGTCGTGGTATTCGTTCCAAACAATGACAACAAGATTAGTTTCAAAAAATTGCATCTCATCTGCTTTTGTGTAAGAAACTTTCTTGACACCAAAAATCCATTTAAAACTGTGCGGTTTTTCAATTGTGTTAGAAAAGATATAGAAACAGTTGTGGATAAGTCACAGTTGTAGATGCGTCTCTATCTTTACGTCAAACTTGTATCCAAGCACACAACTCACTTTACATATTTCCATAGAAAACATACTTCCACGAACCCACAAGAATTTCCCACAATTTTGATCAGGTCATTTGTTCTGCGAAGATCATTCTTTTGCTCAACTTACAGTTTAAAATTATCTTTATTATAGTGAACATTTTCCTGTTATAGTTTCACAGGATATGGAATGTTTAGGAAAATATTAATGTTTAGAACTGTGGACATCTCGAAACCACTTCCATTAAAACAATGTGGAACGAAGTTAAGGCCGCCAATGGGTATTATCGAGATTTTCCTTCCTTGTTTGGAATTCTTGAGAAGTGAAGCATTCCGTCCCATTGGACGTAGAGAACATTCTTGTCCAAGAATTCGCCAAAGTTTCTGCAATTTATTCGTATAGTCCTGAATTCATGGCAATTAATAATCACGTGGAACGGCCGCCATTGCATGTTAATACCAAAAGAACTTTTCGATATAATTTCAAATGGGAAATGTCTGAACTGGAAACATGCTTCGCCATTTGAATAGAATTTCCATTTCTAATTTATTATATTTATTCAATAGAATACCATCATCAATGGTTAGAATGAATTGTGATTTCAGTGTTGAAACCTGGTAAAGAAACATCGAACTCTCTGAATTATAGACCAACTGCTCTGACGAAATGTCACGGCAAGACCTTTGAGCGTATGGTCAATGCCCATCTTGTGTTTCAATTAGAGAAGAAAGGATGCATTTTCCCGTTGCAGAGTGACTCCCAAAAAGGACGATCATCTTTTGATAACATAATAATTTTGAAGACACAAATTTGGAACGCTTTTGTCCTTAGGAACCTCTTTATTTCTGTTTTCTTTGATACTGAAAAAACACATGACCTCACATGGCGATACGGCATTATTTCTACAAATTCTAATCTTTGTTTAAGGGGAAAATTTCCCTTAATTTTAATGAATATTTTAGCTTACCCACCATTTTCAGTTGACTTGGGGAACTTTTATTATAATAATTTTATCCAGAATGTGTCCCACAAGGAAGTGTCCTCAGTTTTACAGTTGGAAGTGCTTCTTTTTATCCTTCCTTTTAGTCAGATACTTAATCATTTGCCATTCTCTATTCATGACAATCTTAAAGTTGACGATCTTCAGATCTCATGCCAAGGAGATAATATGCGTTTGATTGAAAAAGCAATTAACAAGCTGGTAAATTGGTGCTATACCAATGGTCACAAAATCTCAACTTAGAAATGCCGGTTAGTTCCCTTCTGTAGAAAGTAGAACCTTCAATAGGGCCCCTCATTACACATAAGCACTGTTGCCATTCCTGTCGGGGAGAAAATAAAATTTTTAGGAATTTCTTTGATCGGAAACTAACTTTCCTTCCACATATTAACTTTTTGAGAAAGAATTGTGAGGAAACTCTTAAACATTCTGAAGGTTCCCTCCAAAACAATTTGAGGTGCAGATAGAACTTCATTCCTTCTTGTTTATCATGCTGTTATCCTTTCTCGCATTTACTATGGATGTATGGTGTATGGATCTGCTTGCCCTAGCGTTTTACGACGCCTAGATACCATCCATCATTCTGCTCTGAGAATTTACTAGGGGGCCTTTCAAAAATCACTTATATAAAGTCTATAATAATATCTGCCAACAGTTGCAACTTGATTTGAGGCATAAAAAACATACTTTTTATTTTATACACACATAATCTAACTTGAAGCATCCATTAGGAGAAATGTCACTATCGGTTGGTCTTCGGAGACTCTATGTAGCTCTACCCTTTCCAGCGCGTCCTTCTTCTTGAGAGAATGAAAATGCTTCTGAATGATGTTGCTATTAAATCAGTTTTTTCTTTTCAATTATCTTCTTGGAATGCTTTAAAATGTCCCTCTTTGAACTTGTTTTCTAGATTCAGAAAAGATACAACAGCACCAATTGTTTTCCAGCAGCTTTTCCGCTATCATCGTTGTCGATGATCATCTTTTGCAATTATTTTTACAAACGGTTTGAAATAGGATGGACTTGCTAGTAGTGGTATCCTGCTTTCATTTGAGAAAATGAACTATTTATTGCACTGCTGTTGCTCAGTGTTTACGGTTGAGTTGGTTGCAATTTTCTGTGCTCTTGAGAAGATCTCGCCATCTACTCAGGGTAATTTCATAATATATACTGATAGCGTGAGCACACTGGAGATTTCATTTGACGACCGCAGTCGAAAGCGTCCAATTACCATTGACAAACCCCTTATAAGTCCGCGGAGTCTAAATTCTGAATTGTAAGGAAGGGCTTTTCGAGCAGAAAAGCACAACGGGTTTTGTTGTGCCCAATTTTTAATTTCTACATATGAAGGCTTATACAAGTCAGCAGCTGAAACCCCTGTAAATGCATAAACTGAGAGCATTGGCGACATCTAATTGAGAAGATACGCTTCCATTTTCTGCCTCCAGAACAGGAATAGAAAATTCTATTCTTTCCAAATCCCATTCGCTGCCACAACCTTCTTCTAGAACAATTTCGGAGGAGTAAAGGCTGTAATGGAAGAGAGGAAATTAATCTAAGACTCTTTCTGAGTTTGCCTATGGACACGACGAGTATTAGCTTTGGCACGTTTAAAAGCAATTAAATATTTTTCTGCGGGATATTTATGGAAAATATTTTGCCGCGGTGTATTTGACTTCGGCGGCAAACTTTATACCACCACGATATGTGAAATTTCCTTAGACGTTAGGAGCTTTCGGGGGTTGTTTCCTCAAAAATTGGAGACATCAATTAAGCAGTCAACTACGCTTTGTACAACCATTGTAATATTATTTTTACTGCCCATATTCTCCGAAATTCTCTTGCATACAAGCAGTTTAGTCTGTCCACTGGAATATCAGATTTTGCGAAAGTAGTTAATATAGAAAAAAAAACCCTTTTTAAACAATTTCTAAAGTCCATTTATTTAGCATAATTTATAGTTAATTTACTGTTCCTAAAACACTTTTATTCAGTTTTTACTTTGCATAAATGTAAAGTTGATGTAATTCATTGCATAAAAACGTTCTTTATTATAATTTAAATTACTAAAATTGCGGACGTTTACAAAATCTTTCTGAAATAAGTATGCGTAGCAATTAGATTAACATGAATGCCTTTTGTTCTGTTAAGAGGTGTTCTATTACATTTTATAACAGAGTAAGGAAGCATCTGATAAATCGTCTCTATTCCTGGCACACTCCGAGGAAATGCTTCTTGTCGACATTTTACTAATAATGTGGGTAGACTTGGTGCATTGAGCGTAGAAGAGCAAGCAGCGCCATTCATCAATGTCAGTCATTCGATGAGGTGCACCCAGTGTGTGATCGGGCTAACGAATGCGGCTCCGCTACAGCCTTGAATTCGGACATCTCTCTTGACTGATGAGACCTTTTGATGCTCTTAAAGGATTTTCGAACATTTGAATTAAGATATTAAACAATTCTCTGAATTCTCGCCTCGAGTGAAAGGAAAGATTAAGGTTAGATTTAAAAGTTCAGATACTTTATAGAAATATAATTCAATTCAGGCCTTATTTGAATATGAAAGGACTATACCAGATTTTTATTTATTTCCCTAAACACACTTCTTGCTTCAGTTCTTTCTTTGTGTCTTTGTAGTAAATGAAAATTAGATTATCGTTCGTTCAACATTCGAATTTCGCGTGCTATAGTAATGCACTTACAATCTAGGGAATGTCTCGAACAATTATTCGATTAAAAGTTTGTGCTAAATAACGCAATACAATAAATAATTATAAGAATCTATGACAAATATAGGCTTCGATTCATCCAGTTATTTTAGAGTAAAGAGCAATAATTTCAAATAGAGACTCAATATGGAAAAAATTATTATCACAGCTTACTTTCAAAATTAATCAATTATTTAGGAAAAAATCTAAATTTTTATAAAAACATACATTAAAAATCATATAGATAAAGACATAACAAAACAAGGCTTATGTACATATTTATTTCATCAATAAAGGAAGAACTAGGGAGAAAATGCTTAAAGCAACAATAAAATTATTTTTAAGCTTTTCATAATGATATGCTTGATTAAAAGAACACAAAATTTAATTGTAAACTAAGATTAAAATATATTTAAAACAAAATTAAAAAGAGCATTAAGAAATTTTTGGAATGTCTCTCTATAGCTTCCTCACACAAACTATCATTATAGTGCGATCTCTTTCTTTCTGCACAAAACTGTGGATCTAGAACTGGACCATGTACGCCATAAAATTTACTATCTTACAGAAACTCATAAGAATTGTTTTGAACTCAAATAGTTTAGAATTGGTGAAAACTAACGAAATTAATCTGGTATTTTTTATATAGTGTGAGAAATTTTAATTTTTTTTTACCTGAGAATTAGTCGCATGAAGTAAATACAGAAGTACCAGAAAATTGAACATGTGTTTCTGGCGCCTCTTTCTTTCCGTAGATTGGTGGTAAAAAATGTTATTTCATTCAATCTACGAGCCGTCTTTCTTCTTTATTTCTAAAATTGTTTTTCAGATGCAGTTTGTTCTTTTCTTTGATCTTTCAAAAATAATCTTTACATTAGTGGCGTCGCTAGACTGTATGGAAAGCCAGAAAATGTTAGTTTGAGACATCAGATTTCGTTTCCTGGAGATTAAGGACATTGGCTGTTTTCGATGCGCATTTACGACAATAGCGCATTCAGTCGGGACCTCCCAAGACCACAAAGCGCAGACATTTTCGCTAATTCTGCCTCCCTGTAACTACATGATTGCAATAAACGCTATAACTTTATGAGTGGGAATTTTGAAGGCCGAGGAGTGTAAAACTTTGGAATTCCGGGATTACTGGGCACTCCTCTACTCTTTTAGTCAATCTGTAGGGCTCAGTTGCTCAAAATCTGGATGTAGGACAAATGGATAGCCTTTTATAACTTTTTTTATACTGTTAAAAAATAGAATGAAAGGTAATGATAGTTACTGAAAAAGATATTTTACATTTTTTTAAAATCTCAATTATAAAACTACTTTCACTAATCAAGTTTTAAACCTGCAACTCTTCAAAAAAGTTGTAATGTTTTCTTATTTCACTAACAGTCCTCTTTCAAACTGTTGTAGTTCGACTGGTTATTTGACTTTTCTTTGGAGGAAGGATACTTAGGTTGTTGCCAATAACCTGTTTTGAAAATATTTTAACCAATATTTTGAATAGTTCAAATGAGTTGATCAGGTGTCCCGAGTAACTAGTTATTTGGCCTTTCTTCTTTTTAAACGAAATGTAATGACCCGTTTCAATAGAGATGTAATAATATCTCCTCTTGACTCCTGCTCACCAGTTGTAATTTTATCAAGTCTGAAGAGCGTTCACACTCATGAAACTGGATTTCATAGCAAATATCCAAGGACTTTAAAATGGATAAATAGTGTTCGGGTAGCTCTTTTCGTAATTACTTTCTTTGTTTCAGAACTACTTTTCCTTACTTATTTTGAGCTAATTATAATTGTTCAAAGGCTACACAAGAAACTTTAACAAAAGTATTTCTAATGCTGATGCTGACAGTAAATATTGCTAAATATTGCTCCGAAGAAATGTAGTTGGTGTAAACAAACATGAAACGAATCTTTTTTCAGTAAGTACTGTTCTTAAATATATTGTCAGCAAAAAGATTAACCCGCAATAAAACTTGAATTCATAGTTTTAATTTTATTATGAACACAATTTGAAGTGTTCTTCACTAAAATCGTAATTTCTAACATTTATGATTTCGTAATAATACTTCAGGCCTGAACAGTAACCGATCAACTCTTTATATTAATTTTCATATGTTCTTATTTTTATATATTCTTATTTTTTCTCAATTTCTTATAATGGATGTAAAAAATGCAAGTTAGAGGATTAATTTTTTAGTATTAGTGTCAGGTTTTATAATCAAAAATGCATTTTTAGTGCTTTAGCAATATATCTTAAGGATTAAGCTTCATATTATGCCCTATCTATTCAATTATTTCTTTTAGTAAAACAAAAGTAATCAGAAAAAAAAGACCTTTGAAACTGCTGCAATTCGCGTTTCTAATGTCAAAAACATTTCCTTCATCTTGATAAAACCGACCAGCTTAAAAATCGATTCACTTGATAAAAATTTTTAAAAAAATATTTTTGTTCTGAGACAAAATGCATGATGCCGCAGTTTCTTATCTGAGTATGTCAAGATGATTAAGCACGTACTGAATGGAAATTAACCTCACTTCGTGGCATCTTTATTCATGTCGCTAACATGAGTGGTAAAAAAAAATTAATCTTGCTTGGAAATTCAACCGAAGAAAAGATATTAATTTGGCCGGAATTCTTATTTTAGGGCAATGAATTTATGATAGTACACCTGCACTCGAATTTTAATTCTTCTTTTAAAAGTTTTTCGAGAACATCTGTGTTATTAAAACAAAGTGAAAAAGAGAGAGTCCATGTCCTCGTTTTTTAATTTTGTTTCATTTTCTTTCAGTCAGTTTGAGGGCAATTGAAAACCAATTTCAACAATCAAAATAATCTGACAAATTTATTGTTTTAATGAGATACAGATCCCAAGCTTCTAATTTATATTAATGATTATTAACTATGAAATTTCAATGTTATTCAAAAGGGTATGGTTTTAAGAGGTTTCTTAAATAAAGTTGAAATAATTAAAGAATTTGATAATACAATTTGTATTATATCGAATTAAAATAACTCAGAACAAATACAATTAAAAACTTTTAATTTGAATCACATTAGTCAAATTGGAGTAGAAAATTCACACATTTAGCGTTGCCTCAATTCGCGTTGAAAATTCAACGCTAGTATAACATTTCGATAAATTATTTATAGCAATTGTAATTAATAGGCCGAGATAGCGTGTTGGTAGGGCGTTGGATTTGCATCCCTTCGGCTGCGAGTTCGAATCCGCCAGCTGAGGACTGTTTGTGTGTGTGTGTGTGTGTGTTGTGGTCGCTAAATCTATCGTGGTCACAAAGTTCTCCCTGTCCAGAGAAATACCACTGGGGGTACTAGATCAGAAGTGATCGTTATCTGCTTCAGATCTAAATTACGATCTGCGGACGAATGAATGAAATGCATGAATGTAGTTCACCCCGTAAAAAAGCTTTGTGACATGTGTGAACTAGCAGTTTGACATCAGCCTTCGGATGCTCAGGAGTCATACCCTCAGAAGCTACTGCGCCTCTCCTTCTATTGTAAAGCGGAACACGAGAACGACTATTATAATTATTTAATAAAAAGTAACTAAAATAAAAAAATATCAACTTTAGTAGGAATTGAATTTAAAAATTCTTTCTATAATATTTCTTTCAGGAAATCATCAATTTTATATACCATAACCAGTTTTAAATAATAGGAATTAAAAATGACTCTTTATTTTTAAACAATAGTTAAATTAACACGTTTTAAATTATATTCAGCAGTAAAAATAATTAGTTACAACTCATACATAAATTTAAAAAAATACATAAATACATAAATTTAGTTACAACTGCTTCTTCAATTATGATTACTACAAATATCAATGTTATAAAACCATTATAGTTTCTTTAGGTTTCATACTTTTAAAAGTGGAATAGTTTAAAAACTGTATAAATGATGGTCATAAAAAAACTTCACTAAAATATGAAATATTGCCGGAAAGCTTGCTCAACTCATAAAATGAAATTTCAGATATTGTTATGTGATGATATGCGCTCGAGTTTGCAATAATTTGGAAACGATGGCTCTCCAGGTTACGGTGATATTGAAAGAAGTGCGCAATTTTTCTGTGACAACGTCCAGTTTTTCCCTGTGCTTATTGACCAGTGAAATGATATTTAAAAGGTGTTAGAAAACGATGCACATACGATGAAAACTGGTGGTGTAAAAGAAACATTCACGCAATGAGGAAAAGGGAAATAACTTTTATTGAAATTATGAAATTTTAAAGTGCTTATTTTCGGGGATGATAACACATTGCTAAAAAAATGTATATGATTTCAGATAGTTCAAAATTAGAAATCCATTGATAAGCGTGGTGGCTACGAAGTCGGAAACTTACAGGAGATAACTATTACTTATTTTTTGTAACAGCGCTTGCTACAACATGCGGTGACATATGGAGGAGTACGTCAATAAAAGGCAGTCAAATATATATAGCTGCTGGTATTTTGGAATAACGAAATTTGTATCATTGTTGAATGCAAAAAGCGTACGAAATGGAGCGCATTTATATACTAGTAGAAATGACTTCTTCAAAGAAATATAAACCGAGAGCGAATGAGAAAAAAAATTATGTGCCATTCATTCACAAGAGTTATTACCAACAGTCCTAACACCCTTGAAAAGATCCGCATAGGTTTGTAGGATCTCCTGCCTGTAACTCTGGGCATTCTTGGAACCAGTATCAAACACAAGGAGTGGTGTGCGGGTTACTTGCATGATCCCTGCCCAAACCATCAGTACCCCACCAGCATAATGGTTTCTTTCCATTATGTTACTGGGATAGTTTCGGGACCTAGGCTCCCTCCATATGAATATTCGCCAAGAATAAGGTTATAGATTGAATCTGGACTCATCTGTGAAGAGGACATTAGCCCATTGGAGCTGTGTTCATTGTTGGTGCTGTCTGCGCCATTGTACACCTTTCTTTTGTCGGAAGGAGTGAGTGGGGTGCAAATGTCGGGCTTCCTGCAATACAACCATCTTTCAACAAGGCTTCTGGCAACTGTCTGCCTTGAAACTAATGTTCCTGTGGCAGCATCGAGGTCCCTAGACAGTTGGGTCGCTCTAGACGTCCTATGGCGCTTGGCTGTAAGTAACAAATACTGGTCTTCACCGGGCGTTGCTGCTCACGAACAATGTTGTCCTGGTCTTCTGGACACTGTCACACTGTTTTTAAATTGATTCCACAAATCCAAAACAACACTTGGAGTTACACCCTTTTCCCTTGCAACCTGAGCTTGGGACAGCCCTGGGGAGCTTGGGACTATCGATAATTCTCCCCCTCATACCTTCATCTAAACGATGATATTCCTTCATTTCACCGAAAAATCAACAAAAAACAACAAGGTTAATCAAGAAACACAATACAAATCGCTACTGTGTTGTGGAGTGGAAATGAGTTGAGCAGCTGGCTGCAGACTTTATACATCCTGCTTGCTTAGCAACGACCACAAAAATACCTAAACTCATCTCAGTGATGCCAGTGCCATAGTTCCCTTATATGGCAACCAACTGTCCAGATTTTATGTGATATTTTCCGAGAAATGTGTGAAAATGCCTTCCGCCTCTTAATTTTGTTCACAAGTGTATGAAAGTACCAAAAAGATGGTGATGCAGCATTAACTTTAATCAGTTTTAATGCCACAAAAGCACAATTTTAATACTTCTTATCTTTATAAAAGAAATACAATTTTACATCACAACACAATGCTTGACTTAAATTCATTAGACATTGATTTGAAATTATTCTGCTAATTTGGTAGGAAAGGACGTGAATAAAATCAAATAATATTTTAAAAGATATTAAGACTGAAATTGTTTTCTCAAGGTGGAGGGAGATTATAAATTAGCTGAAAAAACATAAAGCACTGTAAAAAGGATTTTAGTTAAAAATAAAGCTTTTTCTTAGAAATTGAGACATGTATTTAAATTACAATTGACAAAACCAAATTTTAATTGTGTCTGTGAATGAATTTTATGTACGACAAACCAGTTCGAACACAACAGTTATATTGATATGTAATATGAATTCATCTATGGCAACGTTGTGCATACATACAAAATGTTCCGGAAGAATTTCTTTAAAACAGTCATTCTAACAGTATAAAAATAATAAATTTCGAATACCTTTATTTTATTTATTTCAAGCTTAAAGGAATATAGCTACATGCACAAGATTTTCCATGTCAATTATTTTATGTTTGCATTTTCATGCAGTATTTCAACTAATACCATTGCTTATAATCATTGAAACATACATAAAAAAATATAGGATGAACACTGGTGTCCATACCTTTAGAAATAGTGTAAATTTTAAGCTAATAGCCACGAAATCACAGAAACTAGGTTATTTCAATCAGCACAATATATGCTAAATTCAGTAGAAGGGTGATGCGCATGCAAATGTCAGGAACAAAACATCGTGGGCGATGTGGGCGCAAATAAAGCGCATACAGTCGGGGCGTGCATCTCAAGACAACAAGGAAAGAAAGAACACAGGCGCTATAAAGATATTCACTGATTGTGAAAGGAAATTCTTTCGGGAAATATGGCTTTAAGAAATCACCTGGATGACTTCACATGGGGAAGAACGATCGGAAAACTAGGGGAGGGAAGGAAGTTTCACCAATGCAGCTGAAGAGTTCGGAAAGAACAAAAATGTCTTTGTATAGTTAGGAAGGTCAGTGACTGCTGCTTTTGCAAAACAACTCAGTCGATTTTCGATTTATCATCCTGCAGTCGAAAAGATGTCTATAACAGTTAGCAATTTGTACAGCAACAGGAAGACGAGTGTCGCGGTTTACTGAGACCAGATGCCTTCATAAAGGTTGCATATTCTCCCACCCCGTGGCATAAACGCTAAACCCCTTTAAAAGTTGATCTTCGGTGGCACCGTTTAAAATGGTGCAAGGAACACAAGACCTGGGCATTGCAATGGAGTCGTGTCCTCTTTACCAATGAGAGTAACTTTCAATGCCCCAAGTGATTCTCAACGCCACTTGATATAAAGAGAAGTCGGAGCACGGTTTCAACCCAGTTACATCATGAGAATAGACTGATGTCGTGATTCTGGAGATAGTGTCGGAATGACATTTTTCTGAATGGTGGCCAGATTGAGCTCGACGTTTTCGGCAGAGGCTCTGTAAATGGAGATCTCTATTATGAAGAGGTGATCCTTACTCATGCGCGTCAGTCCCGAGGGGCTATTGGACCAGACTTCTCTTTTATGGATGATAATGCACGGCCATACCGGTCTAAATATGTTCTGTTGCTACTAGGAAGTGAAGATATCACCCGAATGGAGTATCCAGTATTCTCTCCTTATTTGAATCTCTTAGAATATGTGGGGCATGTTTTGAGGAGACGCCTTGAGGCTTGATTACATCCTCAGGAGAACACCCAACGACTGAAACAGATGCTGTTTGAGAAGTGGGCACCCTTACCTCAAGAACTGTAGGACAATCTGATACTAAGTATGGGTTAGGCGGTGTGAAGCACTCATTGTAGTAAGGGGAGAGTGCAATCCACACTAAGGAATATATGTTTGTTGTTCCTCCTCTTGGACAGACAATCATGTGTAGCTGTGTTATAAGTTCAATAAAGCCTTTTTTTATTTCATACTTTACGCATCGTATTAATTTTTGTCCATCAATTCCTTCGCCATTGTTTGTACGAAATGCCATCTCTCATTTCTGAATTTCATGTTTCTCTGATGATTTCTTGTAGAGTTGTAGCAAAAAAGCACCTGTCTCTTAAGTTGAGCACAACGGTGTATTATTCAATGAAATTCGTTGTATGCTTATTTCTGTAAAACGTTTACCATTTATGAAGTGGAAGGAAAAAATTAAAAATATATATTGATACTCAATGCTTTGTAGAATGGAAAAATATATTGATACTCAATGCTTTGTAGAATGGAAAAATATATTGATGCTCAATGCTCAAATGTTGTTGCGTGTAAAAGAGAAATAACAATTATTTGATATCAAATTATTCTTTTTGCAAAAAGATTAATGTATTCGAAACAGGAATATTCATAATATATCACGGCATTAGACAGCTTGTACTTTATGTTGCATTGCAGTTTAACAAGCATTTTAAACTAATAATTAAAAATAATCAATATGGAAGTTAAAGTAGATATAAAACAGAAAATGGTTACACACTCTATAACAAAGAAATCGACGCACCAAGAAATAGTAGTCCGATTGAGACAAAAACTGGTGGATAGGAAGACAATGTACAGAACCTTAAATGTTTAAGATCATAGAACATTTGAATAATTTATTTCTGTGTTACAGTAACTAGTTCAATAAGGTGTTGACCCGCCTCTAACCTGGGTACAAGCTGCCATACGGCGTGACATAGACCAATAAAGCTTCCGGATGTTAACCTGCCAAATTCACTCCAATAGTCAAACGAGGTCCTCAAAATTACGTGGCAAATGCAATCGCCTTCCCATCATATCCCAGACATGCTCGTTGGGAGAGAATTCTGGTGATCTGGTAGGACAAGGAAGTGTTTGAAAAGCTTGCAGACAGTTCATAGCAACACGTGCCCTATGTAGTGTGACATTGCCCTGCTGAAAAACCAACCGAAGGAACGGTAGCAAAACCGATCTTAGGATATCATCGACGTACCTCTGTGCAGTAATTGTACCACTAATGACGACCAAAGGATTCCGGCTATTAAAGGAAATGGCACCCCAGACCATAATGCCTTGTTGAGGGCCGGTGTGGTGTGCAATAGTGAAAGCAGGATCCCTCCTCAGCCTTGGGTGTTTCCAAACACCCAGATGATCATCAAGACATAGTTGGAAGCGAGATCCATCATTAAAGACTATACGTCCCCAGTTGGCATCATTCGAATCTGATCGAACCATTCACCATTGTAATCTGTTTCGACAATGTGCAGGCGTGAGTGGCAGGTGGCGTAGCGGTCGGCGCGAGCGTAGATTTCACTGTTTCAACCGTCTGTGAATGGTCATGATGGACACTGGCGTTTGGGTTGAACATCTGATGGGTGATAGAGATGAAGAAGGCGCTGTGTGACAGCTGATCGGACAATCACGGGGTCCTCTTGATCTGTCGTGGCCCTATGTCAATTGCTACCATCCTGTCGCTGAACCCTACCTTTTCCACCCATCCTTGCCAGCATCTTCGAATCGCCGCATCGCTTCAACTCAAATGACGAGCGATTTCCCGATTCATCCAACCGGCCTCTTTCAATTCAATGATATGACTTCTGTCAAACTCTGACAGTTGCTAGTAATGAGCACGTACCCTGCGGCGAGGCATTTTTTAAGTTGTTGAAAGGTCATCTTAATCGCAATCAAACCGAAAGTTTTAGAAATCGTTGGAGAACTGCTTCTTGTATACATCAGCTAGATGCGCTGTTCCGATGCGCTGAAGATCAAGCTATTCTTTCATTGCACACCAAAATTTAATCATTTTTTATCTGGTCAAAATACTCATGCTTACGAAATTTCAAAGCAATCGGATGATTGATTCTCGGTGTGTCGATTTTTTTTTTGTTATAGAGTGTAGAAGAAATAATTATTGTCGAAAAAAATTGAATGAATTCATTTTCAAGGTAATCGTAAGTTTTGAAATATTTTTTTAATAATTAATATAATTATGAAAAAATTAATGCAAATCATTGAATACTAACAATCAACATTTCAGTAATAAGAATTAAGTAATTTTGGGTCATTCTGAAATGGATAATCTTCACTACAGAATTAAATTTGTTTCTCTGAAATATTAAGTAACTGTTCTTTAATAAACATTTTTAGAAAGAAACAACATTGAATTAAATGAAACTAAGTATTAATACCTCTCTAGTTAGACTTTTCAACGCTTTTCAATAAATCGTATTAGACGGATTATTATCCAGTTAAGAATTTAAAACTATGTAATTTTGTTTTGAAGAATTACTCTCAAACAGTAGCTTCCGAATTTTTGTCATTCTGATTTCAATTTTTATAGAACCTAATTTCAAAACACAAAAAGTATTTTAAACATTGTCTTTATTTTTCAATGCATATTTGATCAAAATAAACTGAATCTTTTCCCTGCTTCATAAAATTTCATTGAAAAAATTAAATGGAAAATAAGCCTCTATATCAAGGATCATTATCTTAAATCGTTTAATGAAATTAGGCATATCTATGGTAATTTTCTTTAAGGATTTCTTTACTATAATTTTAAGTTACGTCGTTTATATATGAATACTAATTCTGCGGTGGAACCCTCATTAGTTTAACTGATTCGCAATATTCATACTCGATTTCATGACCTTTAAAATCTAATAACTTTCCGAATAAAATTAAGGATATTAGAACATATCTACTTTTCTGTGAAGATGTGGAGACTAATCAGGACATTAACACACACGCTTGGGCAGGCACTACCTCATAGTAATAATGTAAGAGCTGTAGACATGTAAGAGCTGTAGAGATTGTATATGGTAACATATTAGTTTAGAAATCTCTAGAATAAATAAATCACATACTTCTGAAGACTTCTAAAATTTTACTGAGATTTCATGAATAGGTCGAGCTGTAAAAGTTTTCATTTGGTCGATTCCGTTTGCCATACAATCTTCGACTAAAATTGAATAATATTTTAAAATATTATTATCCTATTTATGATTTTATTTTACTATTCAACTCATTTGTCACTATAGAATAAAAGTAACCCTACTTTGCACACATTCACACTTTCACATAATGTACCAAGAATAGCAAATATCCTCTGTCTCCTTCACCGTATTTTCTTTTACGTGCCACATCTTCTGACACGCAAAACATAAAGAATCATTCGCGTTAAAACCAAATTACGCCGCAGTGTCCTGCCTTTACATAAAAGCTAGAATTTGATCGTCTGCATTTGATGTTAAAGAAGAAAGGGAACTGCTTTTGGTTTGGAAGCATTAAGTGGGCGTTCAAAACTGCTCCACATATTATCTTGTTAACCATCCCGCCGCACGAGCTGGGAAACGGAAGACAAAAGAGTGAGCCACACCCTCCATTTAAAGGGAAAGGCAAGGGGGAGCTTTTTATGCTCAAATTATTCATGCGAAATGTGCTCGTAAACATGGGTTATCTGTCTTGTCCATCCACTCATAATAATGTAATAATAGGACCGCGATTTCAAGTTGATATTCCAGGGAACAAAGTAGTTGGAAGCCTGCCAGCAGTTTTGCTGTTTCTTTTGCACTATTATGTGCTAAATGCCCAGGGGGGAAATCTTTTGAACTTGGGAAAATTCACTTAGAATAATGTAAGTTTCATTTTTGGAATAGGAATTTGTTGAAGTATTGCATTCCTAAATTTTGTGCCCCCAAAAAGTTAATTAATAAATAAAATTGATTAAAGCTTGCATTGATTTGTATGAGTCTACACAATCAATTTGACTCTCCTCGACAAAAAAAAATGTTAAGAGTGCGGAATCATTCTAATATATGCATATTTAATATATTTATTATATTTTTATAGGCATGTGTTTAATCTTTTTAAAATTAATTTTTATTCACATGCGCAAAACATTTTTGATTAACAAAGAAGATGCGAGAAATTCTTCAACAGTATGTTTTATTCCCATACTGCCGCAGAGAGTGGGGAGTATTTATATTTTACGGCAGAATTGGAGCACATTCGTTCCCACTTCATCTTTCCTTTCTATGTCAAGTGATCAACTAACCTGGACACTTTTGTGCGTATCCTGGCTTTAAAAAATCAAAACTTTTAATAGAATGTCTTAAAGGCGATTTGTTTATTTGAATTAAAAGAGTCAAATTCATTTTTTAAAGAAACATCGTAGGTATATTTATACAAAAATGCATTTGGATAAATTCCCCATTTCCGCTTTAACTGTATATACAATCGTGCCAAAATTACTGCGTAAGCAGCGCATTAAGAGTTAGATGAGAATCGTGTAATTTCACAGATAAATTTATTTCATTTTCTTCTTTATATCAAAATTTTGAATGTACATAAAATAAATCAGAACAAAAATTGGTAAAAAGATTTCTAGAAAAAAAAAGCTTTCAACAACTTATAATTTTAAAGGTTCAGCATTGGAAGTCAATTTTTTAATAAATTTATTTCTATAGAGTCTTGGTTATAATAAAATATCACACCCGCTTTGATTTAATTACATATTTATCTCCATTCTGTAATGACAGCTCCATTACATCCATACAGATGCCTCGAAAAGCTTATACTTCTTTCTGAGTTTTTGAGATAGAAGATATCCCTCAGGGGCTCACCTACTATTGGGGAGTATGGATGTCCCAATCCCGAGGTTCCCAGGGATATTTACTCCCTTTATTGTTTATTCTCCTCATCGCCTTCTGCTGTTTGCTTTATTTTTTCTTTCCCTCGACGGCAAGCGAGGGAGATCTCCATGAGAAGCTGACGCTGCTCTGTTCGCTTCTTGCTTCTCATGGACAGCCAATGTCCCCACGTGTTGGCCGTGCTTGGCGACCCATTGTCCCCGGGTGTGACTCCCAGCGTATGGGTTTCAATTAGCACTAGGGTAAGCGCCGAGGCTGGGAGTGGCCAGGGCCGGTGGCTGCCTTCCCTTGTTGGGATCCATGGTGGACGGTGTCGTTGAACCTGAATCTTTACTATATCGTATGGCTCCTCGAAAAAGGGTCCCTTCAGTGGGCACCATATTTATCCAAAACAAACTGAAACAACATTTACTACTTATTTTATTGTGAAACGTATTTCTCCTATCAATTCACATTTTGAAAATGTTTCTCCATTTCTTGTGGAGAAAGCACTCACTTCCTCTGTTGGTGAAGTTGCTAATGTTCGTAAGCTACGAACTGGAGACTTGCTTGTTGAAGTGGCATCCCGTCAGCAATCGCATAAAATTTTGAAAATGAAAACATTTGGTGACATACCTGTTGCTGTCTCTCCTCATAGTTCATTAAACTCTTCAAAAGGAGTAATCACATGTGGAGAGTTATTAAATGAACCTTTAGATGTCATTGAAAAGGAATTAAAAAGTCAAGGAGTTACACACGTGCGCCGTATCATGATCCGGCGTGATGGAAATTTTCTTGAAACTAAACACCATGTTCTGACTTTTAACACTCCAAAGCTTCCAGACTCGATTAAAGCTGGATATATGAAATTGATTGTGAGACCCTATGTGCCAAATCCATTAAGATGCTTCAAATGCCAGCATTTTGGCCATTCAAAGTCAAACTGCCGCGGGACCCTTACATGCGCCCGTTGTGCAGCCGCTGGTCATGAAAGCAATGAATGTTCCCAAAAGGAAAGTTGCGTTCATTGCAAAGGTGATCACACCTCTTTTTCCCGTGTCTGTCCAAAGTGGAAACTTGAGAAAGAAATTATTTCTGAGAAGTTTTCACAAAACATTTCCTTTCCTGAAGCGCGCTGTCTTGTGAAATCGCAAACTCCTAAATAAGGCAAAAACTATGCTACCGCAGCAAAAGTTTCTCTTATTGCATCAGGGACACAAACGAAACCTGTCGTTATATTGACTACCGACACTGAATCGAATCACATTTCTTCTGGTCCAAATAATGAACAAACAACGTCTATAAACAAAAAGAAAAAACTAACGTCTGCATCACAGAAATCTCTTGCCTTGAAGTTTGCAAGACGAGGTTCTTCTGTTAAATATCTTAAATCCATCAAATCTGTTGCTCTGGAATTGGGTAAATCCGGTCTAGCTGGTAAGGATTTGCCCACTTTATTTAAAAATTCATCTACAGGATCCGAGCTATTAAAAATCCATCCTTCTGAAGAGGATGATGATGATTTGCGAATGAATTGTGAACCACCTGCAGCTCTGCGTACTAGTGCAGATAACAGCTTACCTCATATTCCTTAATGATTAATTTCGTGTCTTGGAATTGCCGTGGTCTTCGGTCGAAATTTGAAGAGGTTAAAGCTCTTATTAACGATACGCATCCCGTCTGTGTAGCAATTCAAGAAACTCTCTTGAAACAAGACACTTCTATGAAGTTACGGGGTTACAGCTGCGTGCGTAAGGATATTGATACTGGTGTTTCAAACTCCGGAGGCGTATGTATTTTCACCTCCAATAATTATCCCAGCTCTAATCTAAACTTACACACTTCTTTGCAGGCTGTGGCTATCCAGGTTAACGTTAAAATTTTAGTTACGGTCTGCTGCATATATCTGCCACCAAATGACGTAATCTCTCAAAGTGAATTAGATATTTTAATCGACCAGCTTCCTATTTTTTATCTTTTATAGTTTTACCATTTGCTTGGCGCAGTATGGTCAAATCTGGCTCTTGCGCCAGTAAACCCCACACAAACAAACAAACAAACAAACGACCAGCTTCCTAAACCTTTCATATTACTGGGTGACTTCAATGGCCACAATACGCTTTGGGGTTCTGATAGTCTTAACCTTCGTGGGCGACAGATTGAGCAATTCCTTTCTGATAACTGTCTCTGTCTGCTCAATACTGAGAAAAAAACATACTTCCATGAACCCACTGGTAAGTTTCATTTAATCGATCTGGCTATGTGTTCTCCAGCCCTGTTTCCTTCATTGAATATGACAGTTGATGTTGATCTTCATAACAGCGATCACTTTCCTCTAATCATCTCTTTTGCTGATGGTGGCAAAGCGATCCAAAGTCCATCGACATATATATTTCAAAGGGCAGACTGGACAGCATTCTCCAGATATGCCTTGATTACTGAGACGATGGTTTCATCTAATGATATAACAGATGCTATGCAAAATGTCATTGATTGTATACTCAATGCGGCTAATGGGACAATTCCAAAACGTTCATCATATCCACGAAAATTTCGGAGACCATGGTGGAATGACGCATGTCAGACTGCCTATAAGGAACAAAGAAAATTATGGGGAATTTTTCGTAGGTATCCTACCTCGGAAAATCTTATTGCATTCAAGCGAGCAAGGGCAAGTGCTCGTCGTATTCGACGTATTAGTCAAAAAGAGTCATGGCGGACATTTATTAGTTCAATCAATTCAACAACAAGTAGCGCACAATTATGGAGGAGAGTAAAAGCGGCAAATGGCATTTATAAAGAGTTTGCCTTCCCTGTATTAAAAGCAGGAGATAATTCCTATTCTTCGCCTTTCGAAATTGCGAATATTATAGGTGTAACTTTTTCTGAAATTTCAAGCTCCAATTCGTACAATTCTGCGTTTCTTGCGACTAAGAAACGAGCTGAGCTCACGCGATTGAATTTCAAAACTCGCAGACCTCTTCTGTATAACTGTGAATTTCAGTTATTTGAATTGAAGAAATCTCTTTCTCAGGATTTCTCCGAAGATTAATCGCCGAAGGAGGACTCACTTTAGTTCTTCACCATTGAAAGTGTGAGAGCGAACATTTCCATCTGTCTTGTTTGTTCATTATTTTCTAATAGTTTCAGATGTCTCGCTTTTATTTGTCATTCAATCCTAGTCATAGGCATTTAGTTTGTAGATAGTAAGAATTATGAATATTAATATTCATTTCCCGTAAATGGCAGTACGGCAAATTATCTTGACTTCATGAATTACTTTTTTCCCCTCAGCTTTTGTCAGATGGAGATCCAAATGATGCAATGTTAATGGCGTTTCGGTGAAACCAGAGGGCTTAGCTTAGTAAGATATAAAAGTTAACACGCCTTCCCGAATCTCGACATTTTTTTTTGCTTTTGTTTGATTCTTATCGAGAAAAATGTTTAAATATTTATGCAAATTAAATGCATAGTAATTTACTATCCTTGAAATTAAAAATTTTTAAAGACTAAATCGTTTATTCTTCAGTGCAGTGTACTACACTTTCTAATTTACACATATATTTTGTGATAAATATTTCTTAAATAAATCAAATGTTTTATGATTCTCAATGGGTTATGAAGTACCCTCATAAAATTTTTAAAGTGAGATTCAATATATGCACATTTGTAATTCTTTTCTTCTGTGCATTTTAAATACATTTGCATGTTTACTCCGATTATAATTTCTGAAGAAATCGAACTGCTGCAGAGTCCCTAAATTACAGTTAAATTAGAATTTATATTTAATAGAGAAAAGGAAATTGTAACCTACTAAGCAAAACTATTCAAAGGAAAATTTTTAAAAATAATCAGAAAAGTAATTTCAACATATTACTTTCATCACATTACTATTTGACTTCTTAATCATTTAAAATACGCAAAAAAATTGCGTGAAATAGTATGCCAAAGCAAGTTTTCACTTTTTGTTTTTTTCTGAAGCAACAAATACTTTTTTTTCTTCAAATGAGAAGAAATTGCCCCTTCGTAGGTAAGGAAGTAGTCGGAGGAAAATGTTAAAAAAAAAATCTGCAAAACATTTAAAAAAAAAAAAAACCTTGTCTTTCACAGTGTCCAAATAAAATTCACGAAAAGGTTACGCGATAAAAGGAGCGTGCACTCATACTCTCAGACTGATGAAGGGAGCTTATGTATATTCATGAGTCGCCGCCGCTCTAGCGGAAGAGGGGTCTCTTCTTCCCAGAGGCTGAAACGGAAGAGAGAGTAGCTTCGGGTTTGCCGGGGCTTTCTAGCGGGCTTTGAATTTATTCCGCCGATGTTCGGATACCCCTTCGCATCCGATGGGCCCGCACAAGACTTCAAGATCCCGCATCTACGACTGCGCAGTTGAGGTGTCTCTCCGACGAAATACGCTTCCTCCTGCAGCAGATCATCCTACTTAACTTATTGAAAGTTACTTAGAAGTAATGCTAAACAAATTTAATTATTCCGAATCGATGGGATTGTTCAAAAATAGATGACGAAACAGGAAAAAAAATTTCTAGGTCGTTTAAGTAATATAATCGCCTGTGTTTCTCTTCACATTTACAATAAACATTCTACTAACCTCTTCTGTTTCCTATACATTATGCAATAAACTCTTCTGTTGAATTTTATTATCCGGAAAAAGATTATCAGGTTGAGAAAGCAATCGATTCCCAAGAAGCTAGGCTGCCTATTTTTGATCGAGGCGATTTAATTCTGTACGATTCTATAACTTATAAGATCCATAACTTTGAACTTATTTACATTAAAGTAGAGCATCAATTGCATCATCAGAAAATTAGGACGTTTCTTAAAGTTTTGTCATCCATTTGTACTGGGGATATTTTCTTATGTTTCTATCTGACAACTTCTGCACTGTGAATAATGTTTCAAAAATTAAAAAAAATCATTTTAAAACAGAGTTGGTTGTAAAATAAAAATAATAATTTCACTTGTTTTAATTTGGGTCTGCAAATTAACAATTTAAAGTAAAAATGATTCGAAACTTATATTCTCTTAAAATGTGAATCGGTAATCACCTACAAATGACATGGAATATTACTCCGGTGCTATGAATATTGGATTTCAATTTAAATATAAAAAATAGAAACATATGGAAGAAAAATTAGCTATACTCAAAAGCCGTCTTTACGGCAATTTGAGAATTGAGTGGATTTTTAATTTTTACAAGTTATCAAAAAGATACCTGAAGACTCCTTCAGAAATTATACCCTTCAGGGGCTCACCTACTATAGGTGAGTACGGGTGTCCCAATCCCGAGGTTCCCAGGGATCTTTACTCCCTTTATGTTTATCCTCTTCTAAGTCTTTTTCTGTCAGCTTGATTCTTCTTTCCCTCGACGGCAAGCGAGGGAGCTCTCCATGAGAAGCTGTCGCCGCTCTGTTTGCTTCTTGCTTCTCATGGACAGCCAAAGTCCCCACGTGTTGGCCGTGCGTGGCAACCCATTTGAGAGACGGGTGGTGCACTGTGGTCCCCGGTGTATCAATCGGCTGGTACCTAGTCACCTGAGTGGCTAGACTGCTAGGGATCAAGCGAAGGGGTTACTCCTTGGGCTTGGCGTTAAGGGTGGTCACTGTCCCCGGGGGTAACTCCGAGCGTATAGGTACCGATTAGCACTAGGGTGTATGCTGAGGCTGGAACAGACCAGAGCCGGTAATTGCCTTCCCTTGTTGGGCTCCGTGGTGGGCGGTGCCGTCGGACCCGAATCACATTTTATATCGTATGGGCGCTTCGAAAAAGGGTCCCTTTAGTGGGCATCACAACGTTCCGATATCTTTCAACTTAATGAACCATTTTGATCCTTTCTACATTGTAAAACGAGTTTCTAACAATAATGAAACATTTGAAACTGTCTCTCCCTTCCTTGTGCAGAAGGCTGTATCAGCTACAGTTGGGGATGTTAAATCCATTCGTAAAATGCGTTCTGGTGACTTGCTTGTTGAGGTAAATTCTCGCAAGCAAGCCCAGCAGATTTCAAAATTAAAAGCTTTAGGAAATATATTAATCACGGTAAGTCCTCATCAGTCATTGAATACCTCCAAAGGTGTCATTACCTGCGGGGAGCTCTTAAATGTCCCTTTAGAAGTAATAAAATCAGAAATGAAGCCTCAAGGAGTTATAGATGTCCGCCGCATAACTGTCCGGCGTAATGGACAACTCCTTGAAACAAAACATCATATCTTAACGTTTCAGACACCCAATTTACCAGAATTTGTTTATGCTGGTTACATACGACGCCCAGTGAGGCAGTATATTCCAAACCCACTCAGATGCTTTCAGTGCCAGCGCTTTGGCCATTCTAAAGCAAATTGCCGAGGTACACTAACATGTGCCCGCTGTGCAGAAAAAGGGCATGATAGTCAAGAATGTTCCGCACTAAAAAAGTGTGTGAACTGTAAAGGCGATCACCCTTCCTTTTCTAGATCTTGCCCAAGCTGGCAGCTTGAAAAACAAATAGTCACTATCAAAATAAAAGAAGATCTCTCCTATCCAGAAGCCAGGCGTAGAGTACAATCACAAACTCCTATTCCTGGTAAAAGCTACGCTTCTGTTATTCAGAACATCTTTTGCGCCAACTGTACCTGTAATAACTGTATTAAATTTCATGCCAATTCAAAGCCACCTGAAAACATTGTGAATTCTGATTCTGACCATTCCAACAATAGTACCATTGACAGATCTCAAAAAACAACAAAAAAGAAACCGAAGAAAAAATTGCAAAACTCGTTGACATTGAAGCTAGCTAAACGTGGTATTCCTCAACAGGAATTGCCTTTAAAATTAAAAAAATCGGCATCTAAAAATTCCGTCGCTTTAGGACTTGCGACGAAGGGTATAGTTCACAAGGACTTGTCATCCATATTTGGTGGCTTGCCCAAAAGTCCTGACCACCTTTCCCTCCATCCCTCCGATGAGGATGAAGACTTGCATATGAGTTGTGAAATTCCTCCAGCTCCACCACATGTTTCTACTAACTCTTCAACAGCACATTTATCTTAATGGCAACTTTTCTCTCTTGGAATTGTCGTGGTCTTCGGTCTAAATTGCAAGACATTAAGTCCATTATCAACAAATATCATCCTGTTTGTCTCTGTCTTCAGGAAACGTTTTTGAAGCCTGATAATTATATTAAATTGCGCGGTTATAATTGCGTTCGTAAAGACAGGAACACTGAAGCAAATCATTCCGGTGGTGTCTGTATCTTGACTTCTAATTCATATCCTAGCACACCTCTGTCTCTACAGACTCCTCTTCAGGCTGTGGCTGTTCAAGTTCACACTCGAACCTTGGTCACAGTCTGTTGTATCTATCTACCACCCCATGACAGTGTTTCCCAACAGGATCTAGATAGTCTGGTTGATCAGCTCCCTTCGCCTTTTCTAATAATCGGTGACTTCAATGGACACAGTACTTTATGGGGTTCTGACAGTACAAATGTTCGTGGGCGACAGATAGAACAATTTATTTCTAATAACTGTCTCTGTCTGCTCAATAATTATGAAAAAACGCATTTTCATGAACCCACACGTACCTTCCATAGTGTCGATCTGACTCTTTGTTCTCCTCAATTGTTACCTCTGTTGAATTTGACAGTTGGAGAAGATTTGTACCACAGCGATCACTTTCCCCTAATAGTCTCTCATGCTGACAGTGGTGGTGTGACTTCTTGTCCTACCCGATTTTTGTTCCAGCGAGCAGATTGGAATTTATTCTCGCAATTCGCCAATATCACTGACAACATGGTCAACACTGCAGACGTAACTGAAGCAGTACAATATGTCATTGACACAATTCTAAATGCCGCTAATAATTCCATTCCAAAAAGTTCTCCCCGCTCACGAAAATTTCGTAGGCCGTGGTGGAATGAGTCATGTCGCGACAGTCGACGGAGGGAAAAGAAAATGTGGAATATTTTTAGAAGATATCCAACGACCGAAAATCTTGTTGCGTTTAAGCGTGCCAAGGCCATTGCTCGTCGCATTCGTCGTCGTAGCCAGAGGGAGTCATGGATTAATTTTGTTTCTTCTATTACTTCATTAACATCCTCTAAGCAATTGTGGAACAAAGTCAAGATTGCTAATGGAATCTATCGAGAGTTTCAAATTCCTATTATAAATAAAGGAAGTACTAAACATACTGCTCCATTAGACATAGTCAATATTCTTGGACAAACATTTGAAGAAGTTTCCGCTTCAAATTCTTATAGGCCTACTTTTATGGCAATTAAACGCCGCGCGGAACAAATGCATTTGAAATTTAACCCATCGAGCGTCGGCTTTCTAACGTAAGAATGCTCTTAAAACGGCAGCGGTCAAAATAAAGGTTGAACACAATTTACAAGAGAAGAAATTGTCAGAACGTCTCCCTTAAGTGGCTTTTCTCCCTTAAGTGGGCATCTTTCCGTACCGACACAAATTTTTAAACCATTTGATGCATTCTTCATTGTGAAGCGAATCTCCGAATCAAAAGAATCTTTCCATTCTGTATCACCTTTTCTTGTAGAAAAAGCGTTAACAGGAAGTGTTGGAGAGGTGGCATCTGTTCAAAAGCTCCGTTCAGGTGACCTACTCGTTGAAGTTTCAACAAGACAGCAATCTCATAAAATTTTAAAATTAAAGTCTCTGGGGCCAATACAAGTTTCTGTTACTGCACATAGTTCTTTAAATTCTTCCAAAGGTGTAATTACTTGTGGGGAATTATTCAACGTCTCCTTGGAAGAAATCACTGAAAAATTACAAAGTCAAGGGGTGACCCATGTGCGCCGAATTTCTATTAGGCGAGAGGGACAACTTCTTAATACCAAGCATCTTATTCTGACATTTAACTCTCCAAAATTGCCCGAGTCGGTAAAGGCTGGGTACATGAAATTACCCGTGAGACCTTTTATTCCGAATCCTTTAAGATGCTTCAATTGCCAACGTTTCGGCCATTCCAAGGCTAAATGCCGCGGGACCTTAACATGCGCCCGTTGTGCAATAGCTGGACATGAAAGTAATGAATGTTCTGGCAAGGAAACTTGTGTAAATTGCAAAGGGAACCACACCTCTTTCTCTCGCTCATGTCCTGTCTGGAAAACAGAAAAAGATATTATTTCTGTAAAATTTAAAGAACATGTGTCTTTTCCTGAAGCTCGGAAAATTGTTAGAGCTCGTACACCGTTGCTTGGTACAAGCTATGCTTCAGCCGTAAAAGTAACATTAAAAACTGTTGGGATCCAGTATGACACAAATGATTTTAAGACTGTCTCCGAATCGGATAATTCAGCTACGGTACCTGAATTGGATCAACCTTCCAATATTACTCCAACAATAATCCAACATACTCGTAAGAAACATAAATCGTCTTCTGAAAAATCTCTGGCACTCAAACTTTCAAAAAAAGGTCAATCACAAAGAGACTTGAAAAAAGTACCATCTTTAGCAGTTCAGAAATCAGTCGCTTTGGGAATATCTAGTGAAGGCTTAGTTCATAAGGACTTGCCGGCAATATTTGATACACCCACTAATCCTGATCACCTTTCCCTCCATCCGTCAGAAGAGGAGGAGGATTTTACAATGAACTGTGATGTTCTGCAAACCCAAAGCATTGGTGCAAATAATTCACCCCCAAACAATATTTCTTGATGGGTACTTTCCTCTCCTGGAACTGTCGTGGTCTGAGGTCCAAAATTACTGACATCAAGTGCATTATCAATCAATATCATCCTTCTTGCTTTGCATTTCAAGAAACGTTCTTGAATTCTAACGTTTCTTTCAAACTCCGTGGCTACAATATAGTTCGTAAGGATACAGGCCCAGAAACCAATAATTCTGGAGGTGTCTGTATTTTAACTTCTAACCTTTTTCCCAGTACACCCCTTAAATTGCACACCCCCTTACAGGCTGTGGCAATTCAGGTTCATACAAGAGTACTTGTTAAAGTCTGTTCTATTTATTTGCCACCTCATGACGTCATTAATCAGCAACAACTTAATAATCTTGTTGATCAGCTACCATCACCATTTTTAATACTCGGTGACTTCAATGGGCATAATACTTTGTGGGGTTCAGACAATACCAATTCTCGTGGCCGACAGATCGAACAATTCATTACCAATAACTGTCTCTGTCTACTTAATAATAATGAGAAAACGTACTTTCATGAACCCACACGCAGCTTGCATAGTCTTGACCTAGCCATTTGCTCTCCTGAAATGCTTCCATTTCTGAACTTTACAGTTGCAGACGATCTTTTTAATAGTGATCACTTTCCGTTAATTGTTTCCCATGCTGGTAGAGGCGATGCAACTTCATGTGCTTCGCGTTATCTATTCCAGCGGGCAAACTGGTCTGCTTTTACACAGCTTGCAGAGATCACCGAGACAATGGTTAAACTTTCAGATATCACAGAAGCAGTGCAAAAAGTAACTGATTGTATTATTGAAGCTGCGAACAACACCATCCCAAAAAGTTCCCCTCGCCAGAAAAAATTTCGGAAACCATGGTGGAATGACTCCTGCCGCGACAGTTACAGAGAGCAAAAGAAACGATGGAATATCTTTCGTAGATACCCATCAACGGAAAACCTTATTGCATTTAAGCGCGCCAGAGCCAATGCTCGCCGCATCCGTCGGCAAAGCCAGAGAAAATCATGGATCGATTTCGTGTCTTCGATTACATCCTCCACTTCAAGCAAATTGCTTTGGAAGAAAGTAAAAGCTGCAAATGGGATAAATAAAGAGTTTTCCTTTCCCGTTCTAAAGACAGGAAATGGAACTATTGCCTCTCCCACTGAGGTTGTAAATGCTCTCGGGTATGCATTCTCACAAGTCTCCGCTGTCGATTCTTATAATTCTGTTTTCTTGACAAAGAAGAATCGCGCGGAACGTAGAGTTTTGCGTTTTTTCACCCAAAGATCTCTTTCTTATAATTCTGAGTTGAGGATGCATGAGCTGCTAACGGCCTTGTCTAAAGTTAGGGATACTAGCCCAGGTCCAGATGGCATTACCTATAACATGCTTCGCCATTTATCTAGTACTTCTCTTTCAAATTTGTTGTATTTATATAACCGCATTTGGATTGAACACAAGTTCCCTACACAGTGGCATAAAGCTATTGTTATTCCCATCCTTAAACCCGGCAAGGACTCTGCTAATCCTCTGCACTATAGGCCTATAGCACTCACAAGTTGTTTGTGTAAAACACTGGAACGTATGGTAAATTCCAGGTTAGTTTATGAATTGGAGAAGAGAGCATGTATCCCACAAATGCAGAGTGGTTTTCGTAGAGGGCGTTCAACATCTGATAATATCGTCCTTCTCGAGACTCAGATTCGCAATGCCTTCGTTAGTCGGAATCATCTAATCTCTATATTTTTTGACATTCAAAAGGCGTATGATCGGACGTGGCGCTTTGGAATTCTTACCACTCTTTTAAAATTTGGTTTTAAAGGAAATTTGCCTGTATTTTTAATGAACTTTTTATCTTTAAGATCATTTCGTGTTCGAATCGGCAATTTTTATTCAGATTCTTTTATCCAAGCTGAGGGGGTTCCACAGGGAAGTATCCTCAGTGTAACGCTTTTTATGCTTCATTTTAGTCAAATTCTCAATATTTTACCTTCATCTGTACAAAGTACCTTATATGTGGATGATCTCCAGATCTCCTGCCAGGGGAGCAATATGCGCTTAATGGAACGCCAACTGCAGATTGCAGTTAACAAACTTATTGACTGGTGTGACGATAATGGGTACACGATTTCACCGGACAAAAGTAGTTGCATTCACTTTTGCAGGAAACGAGGTGTCCATTTGGATCCTACAATTTCTATTCGGAATGTCGAAATTCCAGTTGTAGACGAATTAAAATTCTTGGGAATAATATTTGACCGTAAGCTCACCTTCCTCCCACATGTCTTGCATCTGCGGAGGAAGTGTGACAGGTCATTGAACATTCTCAAGGTATTATCAAGGACTACCTGGGGAGCAGATCGTACATCCTTACTTCGAATTTACGATTCAATTATTCTTTCACGCCTTGATTACGGTTGTATGGTGTATGGGTCTGCAAGGCTTTCCGTTTTACGTAGACTGGATACCATACACCACTCTGCCTTAAGAATTTGTTCCGGAGCTTTTCGGACCTCGCCAATCGAGAGTCTTTATATTGTGTGTCACCAGCTGCCATTACATTTACGGCGCCAAAAAATATCTATACAGTACTACCTTCGAGCTTTGTCAGTCCCAAAACATCCTCTGCACTCTTTGATGCTTCCTATTCGTCTTCGGCGGTTATATACTGCTCGATCCTCCAACATTCTTCCTTTTTCCGAGAGAGTCAAATTGATCCTCGAAGATACGGAACTCCGTAATGTGTGTATTCAAAAACGTGATTTATTCCCATTTTCTCCATGGGATATCCCTCAATTCTCCTTTTTAAATCCTTTCCAAGGATATGTGAAACCAACAACGGCTCCAGTGATTTTTCAAAGACTTTTTAGTTCTCATCGCTGTCAGTATTCCACTCATATACCTATTTTCACAGATGGTTCCAAATCTGACGGTCATGTCGGGTGTGGTATCATTTTTAATACAGAAACAATTAGTTATCGTTTTCATACATCCTTTTCAGTTTTATCCGCTGAATTAATGGCAATTCTCTATGCGCTTGAAACAATTTCTCTCTCTAATGAGCGCAAATTTTGTATTTACACCGATAGCATGAGTTCTTTAAAAATACTCTCTCGTTTACATGATCCAATTCATCCCATCGCATTGGAAATCTTGGACCTCTTAAAAATTTTGAAAAATAGAGACTATGAAATTTTATTCTCCTGGGTTCCGAGTCATATTGGGATAAGAGGAAATGCCCAAGCGGACAACGCTGCGAAAACAGCGTCTTTGTATATGCAGCGTGAGGTACCCTTTTACGATGCGAAGAATTCTTTTACTCGTCGTATTCATGCTATATGGCAGGAAACATAGGATCGCCAAAGTAATAACAAACTACATTTTATCAGACCCACAATTTCATTATGGACTGCTTCTCCAGTGCGAGAGCTTGAAGTCAAATTGACTCGACTCCGCATTGGTCACACTCGTTTAACACATAAACATCTTTTATTTGGCGATAGAACTCCTTTCTGCACTAGATGCCAAGTCATTTTAACTGTTTTTCATATTTTAACTGAGTGTCCTAGCTTTGATAGTTTTCGTTTGCAATTTTTTTGTGCTTCTACAGTGGACATGCAAATGCTCATAGGGGAACGTCCCCACAAAAATCTTTTTAAATTTTTAAAAGCAATTGGATTTTATAATTTTATTTAACACATCAATTTGCTGTAATTTTTTATTCAGTGTTTCGCTCAACAGAATTTTACATATAAATGCCTCTACTCTTTAACCATATGATTGGCGCAGTATGGCCAAACTTGGCTCTTGTGCCATTAAACCCCACTATCCTATCCTATCCTATCCGAGCAGTAACAGCGGGGGGTAATCTACCCCGCTTTTTAACAATCATACCACCCGAAATACGAGGATTGTGTGTCCCAAGGAACAGAGTGACAACTTGAGTCGTAAATCTGTCGAAGCAGGACAATTACCGCGCGGTTTTTCAGATAAGAATTTGGTTTTCGTTCTGAGAACTAAGAGCTTCTCTTTTAATTTGTAATGTTTTCAGAAAATATAATTTGTTCAAAAATAAATTTAAAAAATCCAGCAATATGATTTTATAAATTTGTGTAAAAAATAGAAAAAATTGTTTAATGAATTATTTAGAGGAATTATCATTCATCAAATTGCATTACGAACATAATACTTTCTTTTTGCCAACACTCAGAGAATCTTACTTAGTTTTCCCCGATATTTAGTTTTAAGCAATTTGCTGGCATATTTGGCATTGGAAATTAAAATAAAAGGATATATATGGTACACTGATTAAAATAGAATATAAATAAATTTATTAATATTTTTTAATACTTAATATTAAAAATACTACGTTCATTTTTGAAAATATATAGCTGTTATCAAAAATTTTAAAA
>JAOUZG010020767.1:7961647-7996578 GCA_026289955.1 Argiope argentata | reverse complement strand
AAAAAAGGAAAAAAATGAAGAAAGATTCTAACATTAATAAAAATTATTTGTCCTAATGCGTGGGCAAAACATCGAAAATTTGTAAAACTGTACATAGTGCAGCAGCATTCAAACTTTCAGAAAATAAACACAGTTCTAATTTTAAGAAAACTTTACCCAAACAATTTTCTAGCAGCATTTCTAAAGAGGTTAACCCTTCCTCTTATTCTCCAGAGAGTAAAATCGCAGTTAATGGGAAAAAAACTGCTCACGTTCTTAAGGATCTTGCAACAAAGACCGCTGAAGTTTGGGAAACGGATGAAGAAATGAGTACTTCAAGTGCTCCGGAAGACATTCTGGAATACAATATAAGTGAAGAGTTAGAGGAGACATCTTCTGATGTTAGTACAACTGCTTCCACTCCTCCTAAAGCAACACAACAAAAGCTTAAATCTATTATTCCAACGAAGTACACAAATGTATAGCTTTTCTTATCTGTGTCTACGATTTTATCTCATATTCTAATTCATTAATGTTCGAAACTTAAATTTATTCTTTTTTGAATATTTTAGTCTACATGTTAATTCAGGGAAAAAAACTAACTCTTGTTTCTGTACAATCTTCGTATTTGATTGTGCAATTTTAGTCGCTTATATTCTAAATTTTACTTATGCTCTAATCAGTTTCTAAAATTTTTACATCCATGTTTTTATACCAATTGTAGAAAATTTAAAATTCAATTACATTCTAATTTCAAGTTTTACATAAATACCGTATGCTTGGCGCAGTATAGCCAAATTTGGCTCTTGCGCCAGAAAATCCCAACTACCTACCTACCTTCGACTCATTTATTGACATTGCATAATAATACGAGCCTTAAATACTACTACAATATTCATCTCATTTATCTATATAAACCAAGATATACATTCTCACTTATTCCAAATCTTTAATAGCGAAAAGTGTTTTACCGATCGCTTTGAAATGTTGACTCGACTTTGAATTAAAATACATGTGTGTTTTTATAAACCTATTATATAAATGTTGCACTTGGTATAAGAAGAAAAAAAACGTGTTTTTTTACAGTTTTTAATAATAGCGATTAAGTTGTTCAAAAAATCGTCATCTGTTGGTGATAAAACCAAAACAATATGCACTAATTATTGTAAGATTCCATTTCAGAAGATTCTATTGCGTTATTTAATTAAATTTTCATAAATTTCCCATTTTGATTTGATTATTCCCTGTGAGATTCGCTCAGAAATAAACTGCGTATTTTACATAGCGCTGGTATACCAATGGAGGGAGGGCAGCGCAACTCGGTGGAGGACAAGATAGAAACACGAGCTGTTTGTATAGAATTCGCATACGCTGTAACCGCATTATCCATCCTCCATTATATTTCAATGGGACATCTTTTCTCGCTTTCAACTGTTCAATTTTAAAGCTTATTTAAGCCATGGCTAACTATTGCTGTGCAAATGGATGCAAAGAAAATGCTTCTAATGACAGTTATATGTCTTTCACTAGTATATACAATAAAACATATTCTATTTATATCCATTTTAATTCATTTTAAAATTTTGCAGCCACGATCGCTCAGTGGTTTTGTTGTTATAGCTGAATAATATTTCATAGTTTGGTGTACTTATTATATTTAAGTTATTTAACTTGTTATTAAGGTTCATTTAAACTGATGGAACTGCATTATGTTTTGCTACTTGCTTTATTTTGAGTTCGAATGTGTTGCAAGCGGTTGGCTCAAAGCTTGGTTTGATTTTTTCTCGCCAATACAAGTGTTTATTTAAACATTATTATGTAAACATACTTTTTATTCATCCAATCAAGTTCAACTAAATTTTTAAAACTTGTTGTGGATGACATTAAATTTTAATTCAGTTTTTTCAAATATTAATTCATAAATTTGGTTAATTAATTAAAAACTAAATTTCTCGCCAAAAATCTTCGTTTCCCCGTCACCAAATAAATAACAAATTCAGTTGGGTTTTTTTTCGAACACTATTGAGGTTAGGCTTAACATGTTTTCGGCAGATTATTTCAAACGATTATGCGTATTTTCATAATGCTTGGTGTATTTAAAATTAAACTTTGTTCATTAATCAAATTTTCTGATTCATTTTTAAGTATTTTCGAATGAAAATAATAAAGAATAAAGAAAATTAGAAATTTATTATTTGTATTTGTGTTTCCAACTGGTGTAGAAAATTATTGCATTTTGCGGTGTCACAATTGGCTTTGAATCATCAATTAGCGTTGAAAATTCAATGCTAACATAATTTTTGATCAATTATTTATAGTAATTGTAATTGTTAGGCCTGGACAGTTGAAATCGATTTCTTTTTCCAGGGCAGCTCTTAATTGTTGCTCTAATTAATGCTCCTAGTTTAAATGTAAATCTTTGAATTATGAGGAGATATTGCAATTTAAAATAAAATATTATTTTCTTTATGTTTCACTAACAATTATTTGGTGTGATAATTTGTGGTTCTTTTTATTAAAAGAAAGATGTTCTTAACTGAATCATAAGCTTTATTTAGTCACTGAAAATTTGTTTATGGTCGCACCAAATACTCTGTATTTTTTTAAAAAACTTAACATTCATGAACTTTAATTTGGTTATGCATGTTTTTGCGTAATATTAGCATCATAATTTAGAATTATATAAAATTTTCCAATTAATGTAAAACGTTAACAAAATAAGAGACAAGATTTTGCTATTTGATATACATTTTGTTACTCATCCATGTCCGAAACTATTTTTTTTAAATTTTTATTCTGTAAAGAAACTGAAATAATGAATAGAATTATTTAATTGCTTTCATCAGAAGTTGATTTTAATAAAGATCTTTTGGACAAGAATTGTGAATTTTATTTTCGAAGAAATTGATTCTAATATGATGCACACCAAGATGCTTATAAAACTAATACGCAAGAATATATTTACAATTGTTAACTAAGCTTAAATTTATAAATTAAAATTAACTTTATTTTTGTTTTTATTAAAATTAACTACCTAAAATTAGATTTACATACAATTAATAAATAATAACAAACTAGCTTTGACTGAGGTGGATTAACAAAAGCTTTGTTGAATTTCTGTTAAAAAGTTTTTGTTTGCCTCCAGTCACTCAAGTTACTAAAATGAGCAATCTACAGAATAATTATGTAGAAATATGTTAATTAAGGGTTTTCTCACTTTCGAAAATAATTAAGTAATCTCTCATCAATTATTTAAATTTTTTTTATTGGGATACAATAGCAGTTTTTGCGGGTATTTCTTTTTATACAAAGAATCAACAGATAAATGATATTAGAAAAGGTTTCCTACTAGTTTTAAACTTTAAAAAATAATTGCAATAATAAATAAAATCGTAAAAGATGTCTATAATATATCATTTAAGAGTTTATAATTTCTCTCTCTAATAACATGGACAATATTGATATATGCATAAGCACAGTATTTTGAAGGGGGGGGAAAGACTTATCTCGCTTTAATAATCTGTTTTTATAAAGGCATTTTTTTGTCTTTTTGAGATAATGGCAGAAAGTATTTAAACATCTAATGTAAAACACAAAGATGTTTTTAGGTAAATAAAAGAAATTAAATGTTTACTTATAAAAGAAAAATAATAACTTTTAATTAATGCAGAAAAAAAAGCAAACCAAAAACTTTAACATGATTTAAGTCAACAGATTCAGATATTGAAAACGAAAAATTATCTTCGAAACCAGTTTACTTGTTTTTGCTTAGTACAATAATTTCTAAACAAGGAAAAAAAAAAACTTTTCAGGAAATGAAAATCTACCGGAAATTACAATTTGCCTGAAAGCAAAAGACCGCGACAGATTTTCAGTTTGCCGAGATTTGGGATATGTCGCCAAAATTGGTATCTTTACTTTCAGATTCCTCACACAGCACGTACTTATTTTGCGTACGGATATTCAGACAAGAAATATACGGCTGGCGCCCTCTATTTATATACTAGCTCTATGGTATTTTATCTTAGTGTTCGATTCATGTTCTCAATGGAATGCCAAAAGAAATGATTGCCACACGGACGTATACAAATCTCTCTCTGTAACAAAATCGCTTCACATGAAATTGTTGTTGTAATATACGATAAAATAACCATTGCCGATGTGGAAAAAGATTAGCGTGTTGTTGAGAAAGAAAATATAGCACATATATCTTACAGTGAATTGAATCCAATTCCGTCATACATGATTCACGGGAATCGCTCTTAGTCTTTCTCGAACTTTTATAGGCAGAAAAGCTGCATGAAACCACGTGTGTCATTTATACAGATGAAGAGCAGCATAAAAAGTAGTAAATTAGAAAGTACATAATATCGAAACATTTGTAATGATTATTATGTTATTATTTTTATGTTGAATTAGACAGATTACTTCGCGTTTGCTGCGGAGAATTTGATCTTAAGTAGTTACATAATTTGAAAACAAAATGAAAATTAAATTTTTGTCATGCTGGATTCTACTTAATTTTTTCTTCTTGTGCAGTCGTTAGACATATAAATAATTATTCAGTATTTCTATTTGATTTACTCTGTTCATTCTATTCTAATCAGAAAGGAATTTCTATATTATTCTAACAGGAATAATATATATTTTCAAAATTCCAAATATGCAAATGATTTTCAGCCCAGTGAATTATTTTTCGAATTTGCTTTCGAAAATTGAAAGCAATATATAGCAATACCACCAATTAGGCGCTAAACGCGCCAATTTAAGAAACTTGAATGAATTTCTACCTCTGCGAAATGGACTCTTCCTGCAGTAACCTGTTTCTGTAACGCCCGCCGTAAAAACAGACGACTGTCGGCCAGAGATTTCCTTATGGACAAACAGTATATAAAGCTCTAAAGTACAACTGTTGTTTGTTTGCATCTATTGAAAGTGAGAAACATCATTTGTGTTACACATTTCTATTAGCGTAATTTTTTTAAATGATAAACAGAATGCGGGTTCTGCACGATCACTAATTAATTCTTTGCATCCCTTGTACAAGATTCAAGAGAAAGCGCAGCTGTTAAAACCCTTTTTCTGAATCCAGCAGAGCGAAAGCAGCTGTAAAAGAATTCCTTCGCTTAAAGCGGAAAAGAAATGGTCCGACGTCTCCAAGTGCTCGACCTGTGATGATGCACGTTTCTGTAACAATTGGACAACCTGGAATTCATCCGGCTAAAGGATGCGAGTAAATACTGGACATTCACTGAAGTTCCTATTGCATTTCTTGACGAATCCGTCATTTAGGGTTCCTTTTGTGCATTTGAATTTAGCGCATCATCGAAACGCAGACCTAGAGTCCTCTGTGAATGTGGCAAGGTGTCAAGTAGGAGGGCAAATTTACTTTTCGAAAGTGCAGCAGACGTTACTGTAAACAAATAGATGCTTTAGGAAAATAACACGAAGAACAGGGGATATCTAACTAAATACATGAAACGCACAAAAATTAATTCAATGAAAAATATTTCTGTAGAAAACCATTAGTATTGTCTAATAATAAGTGCATCTGAATTATATATATTTTTAAATCTATCTCATTGTTTTATTTATCAAAAACTTCATTCCTTCAAGCAACATATATTAATAAAAAGGCATTAAAGATAATTAATTTTTTTATTATTATTTTCATTTGAAACTAATATTAAGTGAAACTTACTGTCATTTACTCACTGTTTTGAATTCCTCAGAGAAATACTTTAGTTTTCGTGAAGAAGTATTGTTTCTATTCGAAAAAAATTGAACTATAGATTATAGATATTGAATCATATGTCAATTAAATTTTATAATATTACAATTCTTGTAGAGACGAAACGCAATCTCGTCGTAGGTTGCTTTCAGTTCTCAACGTACGTTTATAAATTCCACCTCTGTCATCTAAAAGATGAATCTGGATTTTCAATTCTTGTCTCTCAATCCCTCGAGGAGGAAAAATAAATCTTAAAATAGAGCCATTGTTGACGTATTCATTGGTGAAAATGCTACTTCCAGAGGGCAATGCGCTGATAAGAAGTCTTGTTTTTCATTTAATCTGTCACTTTACAGATGATGAATGGTTTCTTCTTTGTATCCCGTCTTAGGACCGTTCTTGAAAAAAAAAAGTCTGAGTGAAAAAGGCCGTTTATCAAAAGACTTACTTTTGAATAGTTTTGAGACATTTAAATAGTTCTTTAAATGTTCTCTTCTAATTTTTAAAATGTATTCTAAAATCATCAATGAGATATAATAATGACGAGAAATCAACAAAGAATATATAAATAAATGTAAATGAGTGCTGTGAGAATTAAAATGGTTTTGTAAAATAATAAAATTTTTATTGAAAATTCGAAATTTCTTGTTCCGTTATAACTTTGAAATTAATTGATGTTGTAGTTTTGTGCTGTTTGGATATTTAATAAGAATGATAATATAGAACTACAGATCTAATTATAAAATAAACACCTTTTAATATTTTTGTTGTTGTTCAAACTTTATCGTAGGAGCAAACAAAATGATACTTATAGGATCTAGAATTTTATGGCATTTCAGATGGATTTTAATAAATCTTATCCATCATTCTCAGATTCCTTATATCGAATGAAATACTTTTTTTTAATAAATATTTAAAATTAATTTATGAGTCCATCCACAATATTTTAAGCGTAATAACTCTCTTTTAGATAGAAATAAAATCTTAAAATAAAATCACAACTGAATTGAAGTTAACTTATATTTTATTACTGATTTTTAAACATAACGTTAAAGAATAAATGCTGAGCTTAGGAAAGCAATCCGGAAGGTGCCTTTCTTCATGATGATAAAGCTTTTAAATTTTCAATGTTTATTTATAAATTTTAAAAAAATCATAAAAAGATAATTTTTTTTTGAATAAAATGCAATGTCAAAAGTTAAATCAGGAAATAGTAAATGAGTATTTATTCATTTTGTATTTTGTCTATTCATTTTATATGAATCAAGTTCAATTAAAAAATGATATTTATCTTCTTTTCAACATCCGAAAAAAATTAATCAAGATCATGCGCTGGTTTCATTTACATCTACATACATTTTTAGAACGTTCTTAGAAGTGTTAAACAAATCTTATTTTTATAAGCAAAAATTGCTGCAACAAAAGCAATGTAAGGTGATGTGAAGTAGTGGAACTTACATAGGCATAGTGGTAGTATAGGAACTCATAAGAAATAGTGGATATGAATAGCATTTTTTGCTACCATTTTCTTCAAGAATAGGATCTGACTTCGCAGCATTATGGGAAATTCTAAATTGAAAATTCACCAAAAGACAAACTTTGACGCCAAACTTTGTATTTCTTAAACCAATCATATCCTTTTCGATATCGCCACCTCCAATCATCATGCCCCCTTAGGGGCTCACCTTCTTTAGGTGGGTACGGGTGTCCCAATCCCGAGGTTCCCAGGGATCTTTCCTCCATTTATATTTTATTCTTCTCTACGCCTTCTGCTGTCTGCTTGATCCTTCTTTCCCTCGACGGCAAGCGAGGGAGCTCTCTATGAGAAGCTGTTGCCGCTCTGTTTGCTTCTTGCTTCTCATGGACAGCCAAAGTCCCCACGTGTTGGCCGTGCGTGGCAACCCATTTGACAGACGGGTGGTGCATTGTGGTCCCCAATGTATCAATCGGCTGGTACCTAGTCACCTGAGTGGCTAGATTGCTAGGGATCAAGCGAAGGGGTTACTCCTTGGGCTTGGCGTTAAGGGTGGTCACTGTCCCCGGGGGTAACTCCGAGCGTATAGGTACCGATTAGCGCTAAGGTAAGCGCCGAGGCTGGGAATGGCCAGAGCCGGTGGCTGCCTTCCCTTGTTGGGCTCCGTGGTGGGCGGTGCCGTCGGACCCGAATTACTTTGAATATCGCATGGGGCCTAAATACCGTTCTCCCTTCAGTGGGCATAAAGTTTTCCATCCACCAAATATTCAGCATTTTGACAAGTTTTTTGTAATCAAGCGCCTATCCGATAATCAAGAGACCTTTTCTTCCGTTTCCCCATTTCTTGTGCAAAAAGCAGTATCGGCTACAGTCGGCGACGTCCTGTCTATTCGAAAAATGCGATCTGGTGACCTTCTAGTTGAAATCAATACCAAAAAACAAGCGCAACAAATAATAAAACTTAAAGCTATCGCAAATATTCCTGTTTCTGTGAAACCGCATGTGTCTCTAAATTTCTCCAAAGGTGTTATTATCTGCGGAGAGTTATTTAATGTCCCTTTAGATGAAATATCCAATGAACTGAAACCACAGGGAGTAACGCAAGTTCGCCAGATTACAATTCGGCGAGAAGGTCAAATCCTCCCAACCAAGCACTATATACTTACATTTCACAGTCCTAAAATACCTGAATTTATATACGCAGGCTATATTGAGTTACCAGTTAGACAATACATTTCGAATCCATTGAGATGCTTCCAGTGCCAGCGATATGGCCATTCCAAATCAATTGCCGCGGGACACTGACTTGTGCCCGTTGTGCTGAAAAAGGGCATGATAGCCAGCAGTGTAATGCAGATGAAAAGTGCGTGAACTGCGATGACAATAACCCTTCGTATGCTCGATCCTGCCCACGCTGGAACATAGAGAAACAAGTGACATCCATTAAAATAAAAGAAAATTTATCATACCCCGAAGCTAGGCGTAAGGTTCAAACTCAAACCCCTACTCCTGGTGTCAGCTATGCTTCCATTGTCCAAAAATCTTTTTGCACTAATTGTTCCTGTGCCAACTGCATTAAACTGACTGAAAAAACAAAACCTCCTGTAAATGAACGAAATGAAAAACCTCCAGTAACTTCTGAATCTGATTCTGAGAAGTCTATCAAAAGTCTTCCAGAATCGCATAAACCCGACCTGTCAAAATCTAAAAAGGTTGGAAAGAAAAAACCTCAGTCTTCTCTGACATTAAAACTGGCGAAACGTGGTCTTTCAAATAAAGAGATTTCCGTGAAATTTCAAAAATCTACTTCACGGAATTCAGTTGCTTTGGGGTTGGCAAAAGATGGTATAGCCCATAAGAGCTTAACGTCCATCTTTGGAGGCACACCAACGATACCCGATTTTAAGCTCCATCCGTCTGAGGATGAAGATGCTCTCTCTATGAGTTGCGAAGATCTGGCAACTTCAACAAATGGCAATTCTCTTCCCCATATAAAACCTCTCTCGTAATGGGTACCTTCCTTTCGTGGAATTGTCGTGGCATTCGGAACAAACTTGTTGACATCAAGGCAATTTTAAACAAATTTCATCCTGTTTGTTTCGGAGTTCAGGAAACCTTCTTAACACCCAATATTCCAATTAAATTGCGCGGTTATAACTGTATTGGGAAAGATGCAGACACAGGATCCCGCATTTCTGGAGGTGTCTGTCTATTTACTTCAAATCTTTACCCGAGCACACCTCTCACTTTACATACACCTTTACAGGCTGTGGCAGTGCAGGTTCACTTGCGAACATTAGTCACAGTCTGTAGTATATATTTGCCGCCTCATGATGTTATCGGGCAGCAACATCTTGACAACTCAGTGGACCAGCTTCCTAAACCACTTATTTTATTAGGCGATTTCAACGGACATAGTGCTTGGTGGGGTTCGGAAAGTACTAATTCTCGCGGGCGGCAGATCGAGCAATTTATTTCAAATAACTGTCTCTGCCTCCTGAACAATGACGAGAAGACTTACTTCCATGAGCCCACGCGCAGTTTCCATAGTATTGATTTGGTCCTTTGTTCTCCTGAGCTCATGCCAATGCTGACTTTTGCCGTGAGTAAAGATCTGTATAACAGTGATCACTTCCCTATCATGGTCTCACAAGCTAATAGCGGAAGGGAAACTCCTTGTCCCCCGCGTTTCCTTTTCCAGCGGGCAGACTGGGATGCTTTCACGCATTTGGCAGATATATCCAAAAGCATGGTTAATATTTATGACATCACAGAAGCAGTACAACGTGTCGTTGATAGCATAATAAGCGCTGCAAATGCCACCATTCCAAAGAGTTCCCCACGTCTGAGAAAATTTCGCAGACCGTGGTGGAATGAATCCTGCCGCGATAGTTATAAGAATCAGAAAAAACGCTGGAACATTTTTAGAAGGTACCCTACGATAGAAAATCTTGTTGCTTTCAAGAAAGCCAAGGCCTTAGCTCGACGTATCCGTCGTCGTAGTCAGAGGGAATCTTGGATCAAGTTTGTGTCTTCAATAACATCCTCAACTTCCACTAAAGTCTTGTGGAAAAAGATAAAAGCTGCAGACGGGATTTATAGTGAAACATCCATTCCAGTTTTAAAGACAGGAAACCTTGTGCATTCCTCCCAATTAGATGTAGCTAATATCCTCGGCCATGCTTTTGCACAAGTTTCCGAGATTAATTCTTATAGTCCCGAATTTGCAGAAATTAAGAATACTGCGGAACGATTGCTCTTGCATTTTAATAATCGAAATACTTTTGCATACAACTCTGAATTCAGAATGTCTGAATTGGAAACAGCTCTATCGCAAACCCGTGATACATGTCCGGGTCCGGATGGAATAACTTACAGTATGCATCGCCGTCTAAATGCAACCTCCCTCTCTAATTTGTTGCTACTTTTTAACAGAATCTGGACTGAACAAAAATACCCTAAACAATGGAGAGAAGCTACTGTTATTCCAATTTTAAAACCGGGGAAAGACCCATCAAATCCTCTGCACTACAGACCTATTGCCCTTACCAATTGTCTTTGCAAAACATTGGAACGCATGGTCAATGCTCGTTTAATCTTCGAATTGGAGAAAGGAGGATGTATACCCAAGCTGCAGAGTGGTTTTCGCAGAGGAAGATCAACTTCTGATAATCTCATTCTGCTGGAAACCCAAATTCGCAACGCTTTTGTTAAGAGGAACCAGCTAGTCTTCATATTCTTTGATATTGAGAAAGCTTATGACCGTGCGTGGCGCTATGGCATAGTTTCGACACTTTTTGATTTTGGTTTTAGGGGAAACATGCCCGTATTCATACAAAACTTTTTGTCACTTCGTACGTTTCGAGTTCGCATCTGTAATTCTTACTCAAATCATTTTATACAAACTGAGGGTGTTCCTCAAGGAAGTGTCCTCAGCGTCACACTTTTTATTGTACATCTCAGTCAGATTTTAAATCATTTACCTTCATTTATACAGGCCAGTCTGTATGTTGATGATCTGCAGATCTCATGCCAAGGTAATGACATGAATATAATCGAAAAACAATTACAAAATGCAGTCAATAAGGTGATAACTTGGTGCAATAAAAATGGTCACACCATCTCACCTGAGAAAAGTCGATGTGTGCACTTCTGTAGAAAGAGAAGCATGCACTTAGATCCTGTTATAAAGATAAGACATGTCCCAATTCCAGTAGTAACTGAAATACGATTTTTGGGAATGACTTTCGATCGTAAACTCACTTTCCTTCCTCATATATTGAACTTGCGCAAGAGATGTGAGGAACACATGAATATTTAAAAAGTACTCTCTAAAACATCTTGGGGTGCCGATCGAACTTCCCTACTGCGTATTTATCAATCGGTCATTCTTTCACGCATGGACTATGGTTGCATGGTGTACGAGTCTGCCCGTCCATCTGTTTTGAGACATCTCGATACCGAACACCATTCTGCTCTCAGGATCTGCTCTGGTGCTTTCCGCACATCTCCAGTTCAGAGTTTGCATATTATTTGAAACCAGTTGCCGCTTTATTTACGGCGTCAGAAATTATCTACTTTGTTTTATTTTCGTGTACAATAAGTTCCAAACCATCCTATTCATCACATTGCTCTTCCTGAAAACGTTCGAAGAATCTATGACGCCAGACCTTATCATACCCTTCCCTTTTGTGAACGAGTGAAAAATTCATTGCATGACTCGAACCTTTATAATGTTATCTTTACACCTCTTGATCACGTTTCCTTTCCTCCTTGGGATATCCCGCATTTTTCCTTTCTGAATCCTTTTTTGAGATTTGATAAATCTTCTACAAATTCTGTTATTTTCCAGCAGCTTTTTCATCATCACCGCAGTCGGTATTCTTCTTTCATACCAGTTTTCACGGATGGATCGAAATCAGATGGATATGTTGGTTGCGCTGTTATAACTCCATCTAGTACACTGAGCTACCGTCTGAACAATTGTTGTTCTGTTTTTACTTCTGAGTTGGTAGCCATCTCCTGCGCTCTTCAAGAAATTTCGCTCTCAACTCAGCGTAATTTTATCATATATACAGACAGTATGAGTTCTTTGGAAGCACTTTCTCATTTTCATAGTCAGATGCATCCAGTCGCTATTCAAATTTTGTTAAACTGGCAGTTACTGCAAAACAAAGGCTTAAATATTCTTTTCTGTTGGGTTCCAGGTCATGCGGGTATTGCAGGAAATGAAAGGGGCGTCCACATTCCTAACACAGACGCTTCCATATTGTGACGTTAAAAGGTCATTTGTTTGTAGAATTTTTACTACTTGGCAAGAATCATGGGATTTGCAGATCGAGAACAAACTACATTCCATAAAACGGACAATTGGTTTGTGGCCTGTCCATCCTGTACGAGAGGTTGATGTCAAATTGACTCGCCTCCGTATAGGCCACACTCGCTACACCCATCGTCATCTCATTTTCGGTGAAAGGGTACCAATGTGTACCACTTGTAACATTGCTTTTAGTGTTAAACATATCCTATGTGTATGTCCTGATTTTAATGTTCCTCGTCGTAATTTTTTCCACTCATCTTCTCTTAACTTGCAAGACCTGGTGGGTGAAGCATACCATCCAAACATTTTGAAATTTTTAAAAACAATTGGTTTTTATATATGCATTTAGTGTCTTTTGATGCATCTTTGTTTGATCTTTTAAATGGATTAACTGTTCTGTTTTTATTGTATCGATGTTTCCTTAAAAAAATTTTTTTTCACATTTGTGCTCTCTAATTTTACATTTGTCTATTGATATGGTCTGCTGTTATAATTTAACATGTAGTTAGCTTCATTTTAATTGTCGATCTCAATTTCTTACCATTTGCTTGGCGCAGTATGGCCAAATATGGTTTTTGCGCCAGAAAAAATCACAACCAACCAATCATCATGCGGGAGTGGAAATAGTGAGTCTGTGCTCAGGCAATTTCAACTTATCAATGGAAATATGCATATTTGTTCAAATAAATCAGCCACAGATTCCAAGTCTTTACATCTGGTCAGAAAGATTAAATATTAACATTTTTCAGATACTAAATTAATACCATGATCTCATTTTCTGCATCCTTAGTTTTATTTTCTTCTAAATTTGGCATAAAACAAATTTAAATCATTATAGATTGTCGTCTTTCATTTTTGATCCAAACTATATATTTAGATTAAATGATGGATTCTTTTAAATGTTACTTGAACCAAATAATTTCTGTGCATCTGTACTTAAAATGTTAATTTGATCCAAAAGAAAATGAATAGCAGGTCAAAATGTTGTCTTGTAATGAATCTTAAATAATAATTTAAATAATTATGATTCAGATTCTGGTTCATACTTTTTCCGTTAAGGCAGTTCTGTATCAAATCTAGTTTCTTCATGGATATCTGACAAAACCTCGATAGTTCCAGTGGTATCTGGAATTTCAGTATTGCCACATGTTTCAACTTTATTACAATTTGTGAAAGAACTTTTTCACCGCAACTTTGTCTGGAGGAATAATGATCCATTCAGGATAATTAAATTCTTCATTGGATAAATAATTCACATATTCAAGAGCTTTCTCCGCTGTTAGATATTTCATGGCCATTTTGAAACAGTAAAAATGGTTAGGAAAACTAATTACAAAATAAAGCAGCAACTGAATTAACGAATAGAAAAGAAAGCATTAAAAAGATTCTTCACAAGCGTATTTGCAGTAGAATATACAAAAGAACTTGTCCGATAAAAGAGATTGATACTGTGACGACTTCAGATAAGCGACGGATAAGAATATACCGAACTAAATTCCCACGCGAAAATAACCCTTTATAGCTGGTAGTTATCGATAGCCGAGAAATTTGTAAAATGCAAAGAATGCAGACATCTGGTACTCAAAGCGAAGTACAGCGGTCAAGATAAATCCAGATGTGTCTGGGCGATTTGTGCGGTATCCAATGAAATGGACATGTAATTAGAACAAACATCGGGGGAAGGAACCAAATGTGTCCCTGTCAATAGATAAGAAACTCCTGGCTTTTAAACCGACTCTATAAGGACTGGTGGCAGATGGCGTTTCTTTCTTCTGGAGAAGAATGCCCCAGCCAAGAAGGAGACCATCCATCTCTTTGCTAATCGATGCTTTCCCCTCTCATGTGATTGGAAAGATAACTTATGTCAGATAATCCAATTAAAATTGGGAACTAACCTGATTTGTCATTTGTCACCGAATACCGGTTTATGAGACCCAAATAAAAAGGGGAGGAAAGAGATGGACAAAGAAAGAAGGAAGCCGACTGACGAAGTGAGAGACAGTGATTGGGGTTAGAATCCAGCTTCAAATTCTGTGTAAAATTCTCAGGAAAGAATTTGAAATGTAGCCGTAGACAGCCGCGCCCTGTAGCTGAGCCCACGTGGAGTTCATCGGACACATTTGGACCACCGTGCGTCCCTTCTGAAGTGAGAAAGCTCATAAGATCTTGGGGAAGACCTCCAATTAGTTAAAAAGCTTTTCTTCTGAGTTGCTCTTCCAGCCAGTTCATCATCTTACTTTTACGGAAATCCCAGCAGGTTAATCGAAGAGCGGATAATCCAGAACCTCGGGCGGAATCTTGCGGGAGTTTCAAGAACTCCGTCATATCTCTTCACCTCCAAGAGAAATTCCCCCTCAGGGGCTCACCTACTATATGTGAGTACGGGTGTCCCAATCCCGAGGTACCCAGGGATCTTTCCTCCCTTTATGTTTATCCTCCTCTACATCTTCTGCTGTCTGCTTTTTCTTTTATCCCTCGACGGCAAGCGAGGGAGCTCTCCATGAGAAGCTGTCGCCGCTCTGTTTGCTTCTTGCTTCTCATGGACAGCCAAAGTCCCCACGTGTTGGCCGTGCGTGGCAACCCATTTGAGAGACGGGTGGTGCATTGTGGTCCCCAATGTATCAATCGGCTGGTACCTAGTCACCTGAGTGGCTAGACTGCTAGGGATCAAGCGAAGGGGTTATTCCTTGGGCTTGGCGTTAAGGGTGGTCACTGTCCCCGGGGGTAGCTCCCAGCGTATAGGTACCGATTAGCACTAGGGTGTATGCTGAGGCTGGAACGTACCAGAGCCGGTAATTGCCTTCCCTTGTTGGGCTCCATGGTGGGTGGTGCCGTCGGACCCGAATTCTTTTCCATATCATATGGGCTCTGCAAAAAAGGGTCCCTTCAGTGGGCGTCGCATTGTACAGATTAATTCCGCTATTGAGAACCATTATGACAGTTTTTTCATTATCAAACGTCTTTCAGAAAATAATGAAACTTTTGAAATTGTATCACCATTTCTCGTCCAGAAGGCTGTCACTGCAACTGTTGGAGAAGTAACATCAATTAAAAAGATGCGATCTGGTGACTTGCTAGTAGAGGTCAATTCTCGAAAGCAAGCCCAGAACATACTAAAATTGAAAGCTCTTTCAACTATCCCAATCAATGTCAGACCCCATGCATCTTTAAATACTTCTAAAGTTGTAATCACTTGTGGGGAAATACTGAATCTCCCTGTTGATTACATAACAAATGAGCTGAAATCACAAGGAGTTGTACATGTCCGAAGAATTACCATCAGGCGTGATGGAGAAATAATTGAAACAAAACACCATATACTGACATTCAAATCTCCAAAACTACCAGAATATGTCTATGCCGGTTATATCAAATTACCTCTAAGACCCTACATCCCAAACCCACTTAGATGTTTCAAGTGCCAACGCTTTGGCCATTCAAATGCAAATTGCCGTGGCATACTTACATGTGCCCGATGCGCAGAAAAAGGCCATGATAGCCAGCAGTGTGCCGCAACTGAAAAATGCGTGAACTGCGGTGGCGCTCACACATCCTACTCTCGATCCTGCCCGCGTTGGCAACAGGAAAAACAAATTACAACTTTAAAAATCAAAGAAAGCCTGTCTTATCCTGAAGCTAGGCGTAAGGTTTTAGCTCAAACTCCTACTCCTGGCACAACATACGCTTCCGTTGCACAAAGGTCATTTTGTGCAAACTGTTCTTGCACAAACTGTGTTAAAAAAGTCTCGCCTTCCAAACAGTTAAAAAATATTTCATCTTTTGATACTGAAAACTCCATTAGTGGTATGCCTGAAACTCCTACAGTTTCAAAAAAGAAATCAAGGAAAAAAAATCAAAAATCGTTGACATTGAAGCTCGCTAAACGCGGTCACTCATTACAAGATGTTCCTCAAAAACTGAAAAAGTCAACATTAAAAAATTCCGTCGCTCTTGGGCTTGCGACGCAAGGTAATGCCCATAAGGACTTAACGTCCATTTTCGGCATGCCATATGGCCCTGATATTAAACTGCACCCATCGGATGATGAGGATGACTTGGAGATGAGTTGCGAAAATGAAGCAACCCAAACTAATGCATCTAAAAATTCTTTAAAACCGCTCTCTTAATGGGTACCTTTCTGTCATGGAACTGTCGTGGTCTTCGCTCCAAATTTCAGGACATAAAGTCCATATGCAATATTTTTCATCCTGTTTGCTTCGGTGTTCAGGAAACTTTCTTGACACCCAACATTCCTATCAAATTACGCGGATATAGCTGTGTTCGGAAAGATGCAGACTCTGGATCTCATAGTTCTGGTGGTGTCTGTATCTTCACGTCTAATTTATATCCGAGCACACCTCTAAAATTGCATACCTCTCTTCAGGCTGTGGCTGTACAAGTTCATACTCGAGCGTTGGTCACCGTCTGCTGCATTTATCTTCCGCCTCATGATAGCATACGTCAACAGGACCTTGATACCTTAGTAGACCAGCTTCCGAAACCATTCATAATAATCGGCGATTTCAACGGACACAGTACTTTATGGGGCTCGAATAGTGCAAACTCTCGTGGGCAGCATATCGAGCAGTTTATTGCAAATAACTGCCTTTGTCTGCTCAATAATAACGAGCAAACCTACTTCCATGCGCCCACACGTAGTTTCCACTGTATTGACCTGGCCATATGCTCCATTGAATTGCTACCAATGTTGAATTTTACAGTTGGGGATAATCTGCACAATAGTGATCACTTTCCCCTAATCATCTCCCATGCCGATAGCCGCGATGCGACATTTCGTCCTCCGCGTTTTCTAATCCAGCGGGCTAATTGGAATACATTTTCCCAACGTGCAATTATCAATGGGGCTATGGTCAGTGACTCAGATATTTCGAAGGCCATGCAAAATATTATTGACACAATCATGAACGCTGCTAACACAACAATTCCTAAAACATCCCCACGTCTAAGAAAATTTCGTAGACCGTGGTGGAATGAAGCTTACCGCGACAGTCATAAGAAACAAAAAAAAAAACTCTGGAATATATTTAGAAGGTACCCAACGACTCAAAACTTGATTGCTTTTAAAAGAGCCAAAGCCCTAGCTCGCCGCATTCGACGTCGTAGCCAGAGAGAATCATGGATAAAATTTGTTTCATCTATCACATCCTTCACTCCTAGTAAAGTTTTATGGAAAAAAGTAAAAGCCGCCAATGGAATTTATTCTGAAACCTCTTTTCCTGTTTTAAATTTTGGTAATAGAATGTATTCTAGCCCATTGGATGTTGCTAATATTCTTGGCCAAGCGTTCGCACAAGTTTCCGCAACTTATTCTTACAGTCCTAATTTTAAGGCAATTAAGAATCGTGCGGAGCAGTTGCCTTTGAGTTTTCAAGCTCGAAGTACCCTTCCATACAACTGTGAATTCAGGATGTTTGAATTGGAAACAGTGCTATCTCAAATTCATGATACCAGCCCTGGTCCAGATGGAATCACATACAGCATGCTTCGACATTTGAATGCCATTTCCCTTTCCAATCTGTTACTGCTTTTCAACAGAATATGGACTGAGCAGAAATACCCTTCACAATGGCGAGAAGCTATTGTGATTCCTATATTGAAACCTGGCAAAGAATCATCTGTCCCTCTGAACTACAGGCCCATTGCTCTTACAAACTGTCTGTGTAAGACCTTCGAGCGCATGGTTAATTCTCGCCTAATTTTCGAATTAGAGAAACAAGGATGCATCTCCTCGTTGCAGAGTGGTTTCCGAAGAGGTCGTTCAACCTTTGACAACATCGTTTTACTGGAAACCCAAATACGCAATGCTTTTGTGAGAAGAAACCACCTTGTTTCAATATTTTTTGATATTGAAAAGGCATACGACCGTGCATGGCGCTATGGCATACTTTCTACACTTTTTACTCTAGGTTTTAGGGGTTACTTGCCCATATTTTTACAAAACTTTTTGATACAACGTACCTTTCGTGTCCGAATTGGTAATGTTTACTCTAATCATTTTATTCAGGCTGAGGGTGTTCCGCAAGGAAGTGTCCTCAGTGTCACTCTTTTTATTGTTCATCTGAGCCAGATTTTAAATCATTTGCCTTCATCTGTCACTGGAACACTTTATTGATGATCTGCAGATCTCATGCCAAGGCAGCAATATGAATTTAATAGAGAGACAATTAGAAAGTGCAGTGAATAAATTATTATCCTGGTGCAATAACAATGGTCACACTATCTCCCCAGAGAAAAGTAAATGTGTGCACTCCTGTCGCAAAAGAAGTATTCATCCAGACCCCAATATTCAAATAAAAGGTTCTCCGATTCCCGTTGTGAATGAAGTACGGTTCTTGGGAGTGATATTTGATCGAAAGCTCACCTTCCTCCCGCATGTTTTTAACTTAGGAGAAAGTGTGAGAAGACATTAAACATTTTGAAAGTGCTCTCCAGAACATCTTGGGGCGCCGATCGTACCTCCCTTCTACGAATTTATCAGGCAATAGTTCTCTCTAAAATTGATTACGGTTGTATGGTTTATGGTTCCACTTGTTTGTCTGTCTTGAAACGGCTGGATACCGTCCATCATTCTGCTTTGCGCATTTGCTCTGGTGCGTTCCGTACCTCCCCAGTTGAAAGCCTGCATGTTATATGTCACCAGCTACCTCTCACTTTAAGACGAAAGAAATTGTCTGCTTTATTTAATTTCAAAATAAAATCTGTGCTAAAGCATCCATTAAACGAAATTTCTCTTCCAGTTGGTCTTCGTCGCCTGTATAATGCCCGCCCCTCTCACATCCTTCCCTTTCGTGAGAGAGCCCGATTGCTTTTGCCTGACACGGACCTTAACACTGTTCGTGTTAAAGCTACCAACCCTTATTGCTTCCCTCCCTGGGACATCCCACAGTTTTCGTTCTTGAATCCTTTTACGGGATTCGACAAATTAACTGATCCTTGTGTTTTCCAACAGCTATTTTTGTACCACCGATTTCGGTATTCGTCTTTTGTGCCCATTTTTACGGATGGCTCTAAATCAGATGGTTATGTTGGTTGTGGGATCATTCTTCCATCTGAAACACTGAGCCACCGCCTGCACAATTGTTGTTCAGTTTATACTGCTGAGTTGGTGGCGATTTTCTTTGCTCTTCAGAAAATTTCAACCTCTACTCAGCGCAAATTTGTTATCTATACTGATAGCATGAGTGCATTGAAGACATTTTCTCACTATCAAAATCAGATGCATCCATTTGCCATTAAAATTTTATTCACTTTACAATTATTAAAAAATGATGGGTTTGAAATAATTTTCTGTTGGGTACCGAGTCATGTCGGCATCTTGGGGAATGAGAAGGCGGACTTGGCTGCAAAAACTGCAACGACCTTTTTAAACATAAGAATTCCCTTTTGTGACATTAAAAAGTCTATCCATCACTACATCTTTTCTAAATGGCAAAATTCATGGGATCTGCAGATCTAAAATAAATTACATAGTATTAAAACGGACATTTTTGATTGGCCTGTTCACCCTATACGTGAGATGGATGTTAAGTTGACTCGTCTCCGTATAGGGCATACGCGCTTCACTCATAAACATTTGTTATTTGGGGAGAATGCGCTCATGTGCATCAATTGTCAAGTTCAATTTACTGTTTTTTATATCTTGATTGAATGCCCGGTTTTTAATTGTTATCGTACTCATTTTTTTATCTCGTCTCCAACATTACAGGACTTGGTGGGTGAGAAATACCACCCAAATGTTTTTAAATTTTTAAGTGCGATTGGTTTTTTAACTTGCATATAGAATATTTATTTTTCTGTTATTGTTGAACATTTATTTTAAGTTCATCTATCATTGTTTTAAATTTTCACGGCAAATAGCTCCAAATTTTCTCTGAAATTTTTGTTTGAATCATTTTTATACTATTTTAGCTCAATACATCAGTGTTAATTTAATAATCAAGTGTATTTCATATCTTTTACCATTTGATTGGCGCAGTATGGCCAAATATGGCTCTTGCGCCAATAAACCCCAATCAATCAATCAACCAAGAGAAATTCCTACTTATCTGAAACATAGCACCTTCCCCTAGTGGAACTCTGATCTGATTCTACGTATGTACCTGTAAAATAATTAATCAAGAAGGTGTACCTGTGCAAAATATATATGTATTATAGATGGAAATAAGTAGATTTTTATTTCTCAAAGACCTGAGATTGTTTTCAGCACAACTCTCCAGTACCCCGACCCACGGCGCTACAATGCCGAGGAACAAGTTGAGAGCATTCGAATCTTCAATTGTCCACAAGCATAAATGGATGCATCGTTTTCATAATTCAAGGAACTCACTCTAAGAGTCAAGTTATTTAATTACATAAATCACATTTTTTGGTTCACATTTGTTACATATTAAATGCATCAGCTCCTTATATGTTGTAGTGTTTTAAACTTCTTCATTTATTTTTTTTAATTTTGAAAAATTCTTAGTTGAATACAACGTAGGTTTGCACAGCTTAACCAAGAATGGCTCTTGCGTCTGTCAAACACAGAAATCAACCAGCTAGAGCTACGGGTGATTTGAATAAAAGATAGATATCGGTCAGTTGTCTTGTTTATAAAACAACTGGCATTTGACGCAGAGAACACAAGTCGAATTCCTGTGATATTTCTTTTTTTTCTTATATATGTTCAGTGTTTTAAACAACACTGAGGATCAACTAAAAAAATATATGTTTATTTGAGGAAATATCGCTGTGAATCAAACAATGTCGTTATTTTAAAAGTGAGTTTAAAGAAATTATCTCATTAAATTCCTTCCCCCCCTAATTCCTTAAATTTAGTATATTTATAAGAATTTGAGAAAAAAGCTATGCAGAATTTAATTGTTCTTTTTTATTTTATTCTATTTTAACTCAATTGTCGTATCAATAGGATATCGGTCTAATAGGGTTTAAAAATTGCAAGAATCAGAAATGCTCAGCATTAAAATCTTATGTGTAGTACAAAATATTTTGTATAATTTCTCCAATATCAGAAATAACCATTTAATAGAAATTTAATCAGATTCGGCATAAAAATCCTTTTCCACTTTGGTTTTAAAAAAAGATTAAACGCTGCAAATAACATGTAATTCTTTCTTCAGTCAATATACGTACTTCTGAAAATATTTAGGAAGACTGAATTTTACGCCGTCCTATAATCTTATGAATTCTGTTCAGTAAAATAATTTTGTGGCTCTGATATTTTAGTTTTCTCAATTAAAACTGACAGAGTTCAGAAAGTCCGAATATCTCTATATTCAAATAACGAGCAATTTCATCATTTTGGACACGATTTCTTGGGGACCCCCCCACCGAATGTCCTGATTGGTTTGGTTTGGTTTGTTTGGGTTTTTGGCACAAGAGCCATTCCTGGCTATACTACGCCAATCATATGGTTTTACACATAAGAAGATTAAAGATAACAATTATAAAAAGGATAAAAGTGTAGCATAATTAAACAGAAACAGCTTTTTGTAACAAAAAGGATACTTTTTTTTAAAAAAATGTATAAGCAATGGTTCTGAAGCAAAGTCAGATGTTAATTTTTTAAATAAGCAATAAACAAGTAAAAAGAATTAAATGCACGCATAAAAACCAATTGCCTTTAAAAAAGGAAAAATATGCGGGTGGTGTTTCTCACCCACCAAGTCATGCAAGTTTGGAGAAGGCGAATGAAAAAATACTGACGATGCGAGTTAAAAACCGGACATTCAATCAAAATATGCTTCACATTAAAATCGGTATGACATGAAGAACAGACAGGTGCTCTCTCACCGAAAAGGAGATGACGATGTGTGAATCGAGTATGCCCTATACGAAGGCGAGTCAACTTGACATCAACCTCTCGTATAGAAACGATAGGCCAGAAACCAATTATAGGTTTTATGAAATGTAACTTGTTGTTGAGCTGCATGTCCCATGACCTCTGCCAAGTTAAATGAAAATATTTATTGACGGACTTTTTCACATCACAATATGGAAGTATATATGTGAGGAAGGATGTAGCCTGTTTAGCAGCAGAGTCTGCTTTTTCATTTCCGGAAATACCCACATGACCAGGAACCCAACAAAGTATGATATTGAATCCTCTATTTTGCCAGATCTGTAACATAAACAGGATCTGAATGACAATTGGGTGCATCCCTTTATGACAATGAGAAAGTGCATCCAGAGCACTCCTACTGTCGGTATAGATTATAAAATCACGTCGAGAAGAAGGCGAGATCTCTTGAAGAGCACAGAAAATCGCTACTAATTCAGCCGTGAAAACAGAGCAGCAATTGTGTAGACGGTAGCTCAGTGTAACAGCTGGAAGAACGATGCCACAACCAACATGCCCTTCTGATTTCGATCCATCCGTAGAAATTGGCATGAATGAATAATACTGATAACGATGATAAAGAAAAAGCTGGTGGAAAACCACAGAAGCTGTGGACGATTTGTCAAAGCCTTCAAAAGGATTTAGGATCGAAAAATGTGGGATATCCCAAGGTGGGAAGCGCAATGAGTCAGTTGTCTTGACGGTGACATTTGAGAGGTCCGAATCATGCATGAATAATTTGACTCTCTCATTGAATGGAAGGGTGTGAGAGGGGCGGGCATCATATAGTCTACGTAGACCAAACGGAAGATTCATATTGCTAATGAGGTGATTAGGGACAGATTTTGAACGATAATAATATAAAATAGATAATTTCTGTCGCCTTAAATGGAGAGGCTGTTCGTGGCAAGTAACATAAAGGCTGTCTACTGGTGAAGTACGGAACGCTCCAGAGTGGATTCTTAGAGCGGAGTGGTGAATAGTATCTAGTTTCCGCAAAAAAAGTAGGGTGTGCAGAGCCGTAAATCATGCAAACGTGATCAATCTGGTAAAGGATTACTGCTTGGTAGATACGTAGTAAGGATATCCTATCGGCACCCCAAGATGTTTTCGAAAGAACCTTTAAAATATTTAAAGATTTCTCACACTTCTTCCGTAAAAATAAGATATGCGGTAGGAAGGTGAGTTTCCGATGAAAAATCACTCCCAAAATTCGTATTTCGGTTACCACAGGGATTGGAATATTCTGAATATGAATACACGGAACAAGATGAAGATTTCGTTTGCGACAAAAATGGACACATCGGCTTTTCTCCGGTGAAATAGTGTGCCCGTTTTTGTTGCACCAGGAGACCAATTTATTTACGGCAGCCTGCAATTGCCTGTCAATTAGATTCATATTGCTTCCTTGACAGGAGACCTGCAGATCATCTACATACAAACTAGCTACAAAGATGAGTGATAAAAAGTGTGACACTAAGGACACTTCCCTGGGGAACTCCCTCGGCTTGAATAAAATGATTTGAATAAAAGCTACCAACACGAACTCTAAAAGTGCGATATGATAAAAAGTTCTGTAAAAATATGGGTAAGTTACCACTAAAACCAAAGTTAAAAAGGGTTAAAAGTATGCCGTAGCGCCATGCACGGTCATATGCCTTCTCAATATCGAACCCGAATGTCCTGATTACAACGGATTGCTTAAATGGATACAGATTTTCATATTTCACTCAATTTTAATGTAATTGAGCGGAGCTTTCTTTTTTATTTAAAATTCTAATTTCTCACGTATTTATTACTTAATATAAACTCAGAGGACCAAGGGTTCCTGTAACCGTATAAAATTCTCAATTCATCATAATATTTATTAATTGAAAGGGCTTCAAGTAGTATTCTTTTTTTCACTTATATCATTTATCTCTTTAGATGTATGTACCTACTATTCATCTTTTGAAAATAGGCTTTTTCCTGAATTAGAATGGATATTATATGTATGTTTAATCATGTATATCTAAAATAAAACAAAATGTTACAGTTAGTTGTACAGATATATTAAAAACTCTCAAACAATGTTCATGCTTTTATGTTTCTTGAAAATATTATATTTCATATTTAGTTTATTTTTTGCCAACAAGTGTAAAAAATTCTCTTTATATATATATTTGTCTTGAAATGAGAATTGGCTTACTGATCAAACTTGCTTTTGTTATCCTGTTGAAAAAATTCTGATACAAGCTTTTTTCTTCCTTCATGTATGCCATGCTTGTGCTGGATGAATTTCCTTTTTTCATTGTTCGAAATATATTGTTAGAAAATAGGAATAAAAGGACTTTAATAAATTGGAAATATATTGAATAATAAAAAAAGGCATCGTTGGAAAGACAATGTTCTGATTTTTAGATGTAGGTGCTTTAAATTTGTGCAGGCATGATTTTGAAAGTTACCGAATAATTTCGAAAGAATTTTGATACTTTTTTAATTAATTGGAATTTTAATAAAAATTTCAAAAAAGAGATGCTTTGAGGTGCAACTTTTACCCTCTAAAATATATAACTGCCAAGCGTGATTTCTTTAGGGCAAACGATCTGCATCGACAATACAGACACGAAAATGCCCATTCAAAAAGTTTTGAAAATTCAGTGACCAGCTTTACGTTCAGCAAGAATTTAGAATTTTTGGGTGAGTTCATCCCTAAACAAACTGAATTGAGTGCACAAACTGAATTGTTTAGCACTATTGACAAAAGAAAAACCTAATTTCGTTGTTAAACTGTATTGTTATAATTTTTCCTCCCATTATACCTAGTAATATCTGAATAAGTGAAGTTCGAAATTCTGAAGTTGGAAATATATATTTAATACACTTGTGATCAATGCATCTGATATATCCATGTATTAATATGAAAATACCTCATTAAAATATCATGTTTGTATATTATGGAATATTGCTTGGAATAATTAAAAGAAATTGTTCTAATTCACGCTTTTGAATTAAATAATACTGTTTTTACTGAATTAGGTGGATAATAATTAATTTAATTGATACAATAACTAGCGTGCTCAAAGGTTATCAACTTCATTCATTTATTTGCCTGACATCAATCGACAACGCGCATTTCGGCGATGCATTTGAATGCAAATCGCTGCTGTCTCCTTTATGAACGAGAGCAGCAATCCAACAAAGGGCGCAAAAGAAAGCAAATAAATACAGATTTTCCTCCTAACGCTTAATCCGAAGATAATATCCGCACAACCCTGTCTACTGTGTGTTTGCCAATGGAAACAAAGGGGGCAAAATAGTTGATTAAAACAAATATATTGCCTGAATAATTGGACGCATAATTCTATCACACTCAATTCCGCTTCATCTTACGAAGTTAAAACAAACATCCTGCCCAACTAGCATCGCTATTTGTTTAGTGCGTTAATAAAATAATGTTGCGAGGACGGGCATGTATTAAACATCGATTGTTTATCTTGTGTTATGAGATAAATATTCAGCATCACTATCTGGGAAAATTATTATTTAAAAGGAATCCTTATATTTTGTTCAGAAGATGCATTTCTGAGGTTCATAATAGATGTTGTTGACTTAAATGAACCTTCCGGGCTCTCCTGCCGGCCTTCCTTTGGAAATTTCTCCAAAGTGCGTGATGGCACACCTCTGTCGCGGTGAAATTTATTCTTTGAATTTCTTCACATAAGCCTCACAGTTTAATTTTTAGATGTGTTATACACTTTTCTTTTAAATTATTTATATTATACTACAGTTTTGTTTTGTATTTTCAACATTAAATATAAAAATATTTGGGACGGATATAGCCCATTTTCACTTCATTGTTCGATACTGTTTGCAGAAAATACTGAAATGACTTCTGCATTCCAATCTGATTTCACTCCCCGATGGAATAATAACGTGCGGACTGCTTAGAGTTATTTTTTGTTTTACAATTTATTTTTATCTTTCTTATCACTTCATAATTTACTATCGCGGCGTTTCCTTCAATTTCAAATTTTTGTGTATCACTACTTTCATCTACATTTTGCTTCCTTCCTACTTATATATTTCCTTTATTTTAGGCACCCTCTTTTCTTTATTCCTTTCTTTATGTGTATATGTGTGTGGGTGTGACCTTGCGCGACTATAATTTAATGTGAGTGTTCCATCACATAAGTAATAGCACAGGAGTATGTTGGGTGATCAACTTAACTGCATGACTGCACTCAAGGTTGTACATTGGCATATACGACCCAATGGATATTTCGTATGTTGAAAAACATTTCTTTACTCAAAGTCATTAGATCTGGAGTTGAACATATAATTCAGTACAAAGAGATTTTTTAAAAATAGATTTATCAAATCAGTCCCATACATTATATTTCATATTATTTTTGCTATTTGTAATTGTAAACTTTTAAGTAGCTGTCGATTAAATTTAAATAGTTCATTGTAGCATCCACGGTAAAATGTTTTAAAATGAATAGCAGAGGAATTATATTTAAGAATAAAAAACGAAGTAAAATTGAAGGAACGAAACTTTAACAATGCGATCGACAACAAAACAGCTTTATTATGATGAGAAATTAACGCATGCGTTTCTTAACAGCATTAAAATGGCGAGGAGAACATTGAAAGAAAAAGAGAGTGAAACTAAAAAACGGATAGAGCTTGAAAGGCTGGAAATTAAACTTTAGGACCGAACACTCTTCAATTTGAACAAGGCACATAAGAATACAGTCCATAGAATGAAGATCAGAGTTCAAGAAAATCGGCATTCATGCTATATTGTCAAGATTTCTTTCTTTCTAAAAGAGCCGAAATAAATTTATTTCTGGCTTCTTCTTTCTGGCGTTCACTGAAAATTACGCATTCCAACCTATTATTTTGATGACTTCTGGCTTTCTTCAGATCACTGCCGGAGAACCGGGAGCGACGGAAAAGAAGGCGACACTCCAAGGATAAGTTGCAGTGATCTAAGAACAATAGTTGAATTGAGAGCGTGGACTTTCAGCTCTTTCATAAACAATAGAGGCTTCTGAAAGCATTTGATTTGATTTTTATTGCGGGGTAGAAAATGTATAAAAAATATGCCTAAATGTATTAAGTTTTAAAACTTTAAACAGTTAGCGGTTGATCAAACTACGGGAGCGACAATAGTAGATTTCATTAATGAATGCAGTACCATCACATTGGAAATGGCCAAGAAATTCGAAGACTTTGAAAATGTGAGAATGGCGATGGCTTTCGATCAGAGTAATTGAGTTAGAAAAAATCATCTCAAGCACATTTAAATATCTGTATTGAAAAGGTCAAATATAGTCACAAAACACACTATTCTTTAAAATAGAACGCAGAGTCGTTGTTGAAGAATTAACCAGCTTTATTTTGCAGATTTTCAGGCAAAAATGCACTGTGATGAGACCGCCGCTTCAAAAGCAGAGCGGCAAAAATATAAAAATAAAATTTTAAAGTCCCACTGAAGTCCTTTCGCAAAGCTAATGGCGTCCCGTTCAAAGACGGATGGACCGCGTATACATTTCTCTCATATTTGGAATTGTTTTATTAAATCATAAATTTAATTGTTTCAAAAATTGGTCTTCTATGATTGAGAAATTTTAAAATTTTATTGTCTGATTTTCACACCTCGTGTATCGCTTCCAATTTTCTCAATTCGTATTATTTTATAATTCATCAGGTGGGTTCATAGTAATGTATTCTTAATTTAAACCATTTGACTGGCGCAGTATGGCCTCGAAGAGTTCTTGTGCCAATAAACCTTACCTACCAACCTACCTACCTCATTTCTCTCATAAGAAGAGAGTCAGGCGATTTCTTCTCTCCGTTTCTGCAGCTTGACTGAGGCTCATTTACGTTGATGAAGCACTTTTGATTTCTTTCCCGAGTTTTGTCAGCAGGTAAGTTTGGATGAATTAAAAAAAAAAGGTAGTGGAAGAAGAAAGGGGAAGATTTGGTTTAACAGATTAGGGTTGCTGTTTAAAAAATTGGCTTAAGAAAGTGAACATGTTGAATGAATCCAGCTATCGTTTCTGCCTGAATGGAGTTGAATCGCCCACTGAGGGTCATTGGTTATCATCAGATGAGGAAAATCAACACCATTTTTTTCACAAATTCTTCTGAGTAAGAATTGAAACGGCTTTTTCCAACCGAAAGTCTTTGAAAAATGTATTCTTCTCTTTGATGTTTTTTTGAAAATTGAAGAATCCTAAGCAGACAAAGGAGATCAGTCAGTGATCATTGAACTTTTGGAAGTAGGAGGAACTTCGGCGAACGATTTGAAAGTCGTCATCTGGTCGTGTGACAGGGAAATTCTTGAAATCGCCAAAGCTACAGTTTCCTTTGAAGATGTCTCTTTATTTTATATTTTATGAATAAGTCACTTGTCAAGATTATTCTTACAATATTCTTTATTAAATAAGAATAACTGCAATTAAAAAATCAGAATTTTTTTCGTTGTTATTGAAACTGATTTGACGTGACTCAGTTCCGAATGAGGATCTAGTTGGTCACGACAATGCAGTGCACCAAACGGCACCATGGGATAGTCTGTGTATTTAAAATTATACTTTTTCGCATGGCAACGCTCTTTTCTGATATAATGAGTTCCTCTTTATAATTCTTCCGGAAATATTGTTCAATATATCAGGATCACGAAGGGGAACATTTGATATTTTCTGTTAAGTAGCCATAGATTTCTCTCGAAGTCAGGGATAGTATTATTACTTTTTTTTCATTCTTATGACACTTTAAAGCTACAATCAGGATACTGAATATTTTTTGAAGACGTTTAATATTTTTTAATCAAAAAATATTCATGAGCGCTGAAAGCTTCTTCTGAAGTAGACCTGAGTCAGAATGCTCACATCATCAAAATGAAGAGTTTTGGTTGTTTAAGCGAAAGAAATGAAATGAAACATGGCTTCCACCATTTGAAAGGAATGTTAATCTTAATGTTGATTTTAATATCTAACTAAGAAAAGAAAAAAATTATGTTTTTTGATGTTTTTGTGTTTTAGTCCTATATTTCTTTCAGCATATATCATTGCCATTATCACTGTTTCCATTGAAAAGCAGATAAGAATCGATCCATTACTTTAATTAAAGAATATATAAAAATGAGATGTGTTTCATGTGCTGTAAATAAAATCTATTTTCTTCAGTGTTGTATCGAAGTTCAGTGTTCTAAATAATTTTTTTTGACTGTGCAGTATTTTTTTTCTTCATATGATTACAGATGTACAAAATACCTATGTGCCATAAACATGAAGCTCAAATAACAAAAATAGGGCTCTAAATGCTCCTTTCAAATTATAAACATTAAATTTATATCCTTGTGAAACATTTTTGGGCTATTATCGCATGTATCGTTTTTGGCTAATTAGAGTAAAAATCTAAAATCCTATAAAAATGTATGAATGATTAAAACACATTTTATAATAGCAACGGTTATATGTATGTTGAGATTAATAACTCGATTCGGTGCCTTTAATAAATAACCAATCAAATATCAGAAAATTATACTAGAACCTTTTGGATTAAAAAACAAACAAACAAAAGAATTCATTCTATTTTACACAAAAAATATAGTATAGTATAAAAATAGAGTATTAATCGTTCGAATATATTAAATGAAAAAATGAAATCAATAAATAAAGAATTAAAAATCCCAATAACATGACCAAATGAAATTTGTCAAAAAATAATATATTAGTATTTAAAAGTTGTGGAAAAGGGAGAGGTATAATTTTAGCATTCATTTTTCAGAGTTTAAAAATATTTGAAAGGCATACAAAAACAGGGCTTTAATATAATATTTAAAAAATAACTATTCTTAGTATAACTGAGGTCAAATAAAGAATAACTGCAAGCATATTAAAAGTCGCTTATAGCAATTTCTTCTTTATTCGGTAAGTGTCATATCTTTAAAAAATGAATCTTTCTCAGATTTTATGCATTATTCTGCAGTAAAATATTTTTGATTACCCAAATAAATTTCTGCTAAACTGTTATCTATATCTATACATGCAATAAAACTTCGTTGTGTGTGTGCGTTGGCGGTATACAGGCCAAATCGTTTGACCTACGACTACCAAATTTTGCACGTATATATACAGCACGTTAGGAATGTGCATCTCTGATACCTTTTTGAATTTTTAATTAAAACTGTAATTAATTCAAAATTAAGGGAAATTTTGACGTTTTACCGTTATAATTTCTGAAAATATTACAACACAAAATTGATTTTTTTCATCAGGCTAAAGCTCACAAAATTATATTTTCAATGATTCTGATGTTTTGACCTATAAATTAAATATCTATTTTTAATGAAGTTTTAAAAACTTAATTTAATCGCATTTTTCAACAATTTATTTCGTATAAAATAAAAATAAAATTTTATCTGTACGAGCATCACAAAAATAACCTGTTGTCATCACACAGAAGCACGGATTAAAAAATAAGTTAATTACTGCAGCAAATAAAACCTAGAAAAATGTAATTTAGAGCAAGTGATTTTACGAAATGCAGTAAATAGGAAATGTGACATTATTTTAAACAATGAATGCAAGACCAAATTTGTAATAATCGTTCACAATACCAAAATTACTAATTCCATGAAACAATTAAAATTATAATGAAATCCGCTATGCATATTTCAATGTAGCATGTAAGAAAATAATTCCTTGAACGACCAAGCACCACGTGCTCGTGCAAGTTCAATTATATTTTTATTCCTTTCAATTGTTTCATTGAATTATTCTCTTTAGTATTGCAAACGATAAAAAAAACTTTATCTCACATTTATTGTTTAAAAAATATCACATTTCCTCTTTATTTCATTTCATGTAATCACGTGCTCAAAATGACATTTCTGTAGGCTTTATTTGCTGTATTAATTAACTTTTTTTAAAAAAATCAGAGTTTTTGTAAATTCAATGGCAATATGACCTCATCCCCAAATCATCATCATGTTCTGACATGATAATAAATAAAAAAAATATATAATTTAACTTGCACGAGCACGTGGTGCTTCAAGGAGGAAAAAATTAGCTTTTATTAACGTGTTATCATCATATTGATAAAAGTTCAAACTAATAAAATGAAATCCATTTTGGAACTGGGAACATATTTAGAGTTGAGTTTATTACAAAATATAAAACAATAAAACATTTAAAAATTAAAAAACGTGAAATCTTCTATCGCAAAATTTAAGTTATCATGTGAGAGCATTATTTTTTAAAGTCATAGTTTATATGAATTAATTCAAATCATTCAGCAGTTTTAACCGATTTGAAACAATCAAATGACTATCAGATTTCGCATGCATCGAAAAAACTGATTTTTTTTAAAAATCTCTAAATTGGTTGAGCAACAAAACTTTTGCCTTAAAGCATAATTTTTTTGACTATAAGTCTTAAATTGGTTTGCAATGATCACATGAGTATATTATTGTGCAATCTGTAATTTTTAGAATATCAGTGTTTGTTTCCTTCCATTTCAAATTTTTTTTAACATCAAAACATCCTTTTGCTCTCTAGAAAATTAAAGTTGAAAGTTTTAAATAAAATTATATTCAAATCTTACAGTATTTTGCGAAATATAATTAATAAGAATACGTTTGTAATGTCATTAAAGAATAAATATAAATCACGTATTACAAAATTGCGATACTTAAAACTGAAAAGAAAAAAAAACCGATAATCTTCTGACCGCGATATTAATTGTTTAAAAGATTAAAATCGTAAACAAATTGGAAGATGATATCATTTCAGAGAAACAATGAACAAATAGCATTTAATAATAAGCTGAAGGGAATTATAATATACTATGGATTATTTCTGTTGAAGTAAAACATTTTGCCTTCATGTTCTTTTTAAGTTTTAAAACAATAAGGTATGATTTTTAATTGTTACTTTTACTTATAAGAAGACAATCTTTTATGCAAATTAAAGAAATCTCCTTCGTGAATGCAATGAATGTCTACATTTTACTGAATCCTGCCGAAATAAAAACGTATCTGCTTTCTAAAAATCATACTTATTAATAAAGATAGGCAGGTAAAAGCAGGTCAGCTTTTGAAATGCATGTTTCTGCATGAAATGAAACTGAGTATTTTTGGAAAATAAATGCAAGGAAACGTTTTCTATGATGTTTTATATTATATATATTTCTAATTAAACAGTTTTATTTAAATCGAATATAGTTTAACATCTACAAGATATCTTCTCTAATCGAAGCCCAACATCTAATTTGTTAACTTTTTGTATAAACATACATCTCTTATCAAATTGTCTTAGTAAAATATATAATTAGTAGATTGAGGGAAAAAATGCTGATGAATTACGACTTTTACATTTTTACAAATATCATCTGCTCCGTGAATCACATTTAACAAAATATTCTAGAGACAATAAGCCCTTAAAATAAAAAAGTGGCACTCCAATCAACAAAATCAATAATCAAAGCTGATCGATCTATGAAAATTTCAGTATAACTATTCGATAAAAACTGGCGATTTTAGATCCCTTTATCAAGATCTCAAATTAGCCAATCAGGGTTACCCTAGAATAATTGGTCTAGATTATGAAAATGATGATTGTTCTAATATTTCGGTATTCAGAACTGAAAATATCGGCCAAATTTGATGCCAGAAGATAGAAATGTTTATTTATTTAGAATTTGAAATATAAAAAAAATATTTCACAGAATAAGAATCTATAACACCAAAGTGCTCTCTATAAATTTAAACTTCACCATTTTTTAAAGTATGTTTATAAACCAAAACAATGAAATATTATTGTTGAGAGCATTTATATACATATAAAAATAAAATTAAAAACTAAATTTTTCATTGAATCCGCAAAGTGTTTGTTGAACAATTCTTTAAGATATTATATATTATGAAAATTTAGAATTTATAATTAGAACATTTATTTCTATAGTGAATATAAAACTTCAGTGTCAGACAATTCTTTTAGTTCTTAGTTTTATTCAGACATGCTTGAATTGAGTGAAGAGGTCTTTATATTAATTGAAGTTTCATCATTTCCACTTTATTTAAAACTGAATTTTACGTGCACTGATAGAAAATCAGAGAGAGATGCGAAGATTAAGACTGCTAAAGGCATACATAGTAGTATAAGTGAATAACATGACTATCGAAATTTAAAGATTAAAAATATTTTGCTGAAAAACTTATTATGAGGAGAAGTTATCTATAAAAAAATTAATTGCACCTTTTAGAGAGCATTAATAATCGTCAACCGGTTGGTCGCCAAAGGCGGCTAGTTTCTTATAAGTTTATATATTTCGAAATTTACACGGATCGAAATTTATTATCATTCAGACAGAAATATTGGCTATATAAATTGTTAATAAATATTTCAAGGATCCTTAATTTAAAATATTAATGTCTCAAAAATATTTTGTTAAATATGACTCACTTAGCAGATTATGAAAAGAAAATTTAAAACTCGTTATTCATCAAAGCATTTATTGACACAAAATGTAATTATTTACTTCATGTTGACCGTTTTAAAAGTACTAAACATCATATACGTCCATTATAAGGTATAAAGATTTAAAATTAAACATTGTGCTCGAATTTGAATGCATATCCTGTATAAATTAAATCATTTTGCCTTAAATAAGGCTGATTTGTTGAATAAATGGCACAGATGTTGCAAACGAACATCGAGCTCGTGGATTTGACGTCACCTGGATGCGATGCTTGTGTGCACTGACATTCACCTGGATGCGAAAAAAGGAGCTTCGCCTGACCCTAAGATGTTAGAGACACAGGATGGCCTCTTGCTCAATTTTGGGGAGAGCCCATCCAGCAAAAGTTTCTCTCTCCACAGCATCCGATGCTGGAAGCTCATGGCGAGACTGCAATTTGTGCGGATGCTCATTAAGAACTCATTGAAGAATGTCGCGTATCGGGGAAGGTGGCAATCACAAGGGTCGAGTCCTCGCCACTGATTCGGAAGCTATTGTTTCCATTTCGGCTGTAAAGCGATCCGAAAGCGTCCGCAACAGACTCGGCCGCACAGACCTTGCACGATATTCCAGCCATCCGATTCCCTCGTGTCGCCGAGCGCGCTTCATGGGGCCGGCCGCTGTCGAAAGTCCTTTCTTATTCCATTTTTCTGAAGTCGGAATTCACGCAGGGCAACAATCGCTGATTCCCAGTGCAGGTGAAAACCGTTTCGCCAACAAACCTTTAAACTTTCCGCATAGCATATTGGTTTACTTGCGAGGCGTGCTACGGATAAATAATTCTGGTTCAAGAGCTTAAGTATTTATAATCGCCTGTCTAATTTGTATATTTCCAATTCACACCTTTCGTCACACTTTAAGACTTTTTGAATTAATTTTTTTTTTTAATTTAAAAAAAATCCATGCACCGACTTATCGATACTAAATCTCCAAAACTTTTTTATTTTGCTTAATTTTTCAGGTTTGATAAATTGTTAAAATTTTTACAGACGTTTTGCTCACACGCGGTATTTAACAATGAATTAAATCAGAAACTTTGCCATATATATATATA
>JAOUZG010020767.1:7937884-7954277 GCA_026289955.1 Argiope argentata | reverse complement strand
ATATATATATATATATATATATATATATATATATATATATATATATAGTTCAAATTTTCATTCGTTAATGAAATACTTTTATTCATCCAATCAAGTTGAAGTAAATTTTTTTAAAACTTATAGTGGACGACATTTGATGTTAATACAGTTTTCTCAAATAATAATTGATTAATTTTTTATTTATTAATTAAAATAGGACCAAAATCTCCATTTCCCAGTCTCCAAATAAGTAACGAGTTTGTTTTCCCCATACTAATAAGGTTCGGCTTAACATGTTTTCAGCAGATTATTTTAAACGACTTTGTTTATTTTCGTAATGTTTAATGCATTGCATTTAAAATTAGACATAGAACATTTATCGGTTTCATCAATTCATTTTGAACTACTTTCAAATTAAAATAATAGAGAATAAATAAATTAGAAGTTTCTAATCTATATTTCATTACCCAACTGGTGCGTGCAATTGGCTTTGAATCTTCAATTGGCGTTGAAAATTCAATGCTATATAATTTTGTGATCAATTATTTATAGTAATTGTAATTATCAGGTCAGGATAGCCTGGTTGGTAAGCATTGGTTTCACATCGCTTGGGCTGCGAGTTCGAACCCACTAACCGAAGACTTTCTGTATATGTGTGTGTGGTGGACGTTACATCTGCCTTGGTCACAAAGTCCTCTATGTCGAAAGTGATATCACTGTGCGTACTGGGGCAGAGGTGATCGTTCTCTGTTCTAGATCTAAATTTCGATGTGTGAAAGAATTAATGCAGTCCGTCCTATAAAAAGTGTTTTTGACATGTATAAGCTAGAAGCAGATTTATGCCCTCAGGAGCTCAAGGGCCCATACCCCCAGAAGCTAATGCACCCTCCTTCCGTTGTAAAGCTAAACACGAGAACCCCCTCAGGGGCTCACCTTCTATAGGTGAGTACGGGTGTCCCAATCCCGAGGTTCCCAGGGATCTTTACTCATTTTATGTTTATTCTCCCCTACGCCGTCTGCCGTCTGCTTGATCCTTCTTTCCCTCGATGGCAAGCGAGGAAGCTCTCCATGAGAAGCCGTCGCCGCTCTGTTTGCTTCTTGCTTCTCATGGACAGCCCAAGTCCCCACGTGTTGGCCGTGCGTGGCAACCCATTTGAGAGACGGGTGGTGCATTGTGGTCCCCGGTGCATTAATCGGCTGGTACCTAGTCACCTGAGTGGCTAGACTCTAGGGATCAAGCGAAGGGGTTACTCATTAGGCTTGGCGTTAAGGGTGGTCACTGTTCCCGGGGGTAACTCCGAGCGTATAGATACCGGTTAGCACTAAGGTAAGCGCCGAGGTTGGGAATGGCCAGAGCCGGTGGCTACCTTCCCTTGCTGGGCTCCGTGGTGGGTGGTGCCGCCGGGCCCGAACTTTCTTAATATCGTATGGCTCCTCGAAAAAAGGGTCCCTTCAGTGGGCGTCATTTTGTACCTCAATCTACGAATCTTGATAATCATTTTGATAAATATTTTGTAATTAAACGTATTTCAGATAAAAAGGAAACATTTGAAAGCGTATCACCATTTTTAGTTCAGAAAGCAATTACAGCAACAGTTGGTGACGTAACATCTATTCGTAAGATGCGTTCTGGTGACTTGCTGGTAGAGATTAATTCCCCTATGCAAGCTCACCAAATTCAAAAATTAAAAACATTTGTCAACAATTCCTGTCAGTGTCAGCCCCCACCAATCATTAAATATATCTAAAGGTGTTATCACTTGTGGAGAAATATTGAACCTCCCTGAAGATTTAATTTTATCTGAATTGAAATCTCAAGGTGTCACTCAAGTCCATCGTATTTCTATCTGGCGAGATGGAAATATTCTTGACACGAAACATCATATATTAACTTTTAAAACACCGAAATTACCAGACTTCATCTTTGCAGAATATATTAAATTACCTGTCAGACCATATATTCCTAACCCCTTGAGATGTTTTAATTGTCAACGTTATGGTCATTCTAAAGTTAATTGCCGCGGGACAGCCACTTGTGCCCGCTGTGCTTCTAAAGGCCATGATAGCCAGCAATGTTCTGCACCCGAAAAGTGTGTGAACTGTGGTGGTGGTCATGGGTCATACTCTCGGCTATGTGAACGCTGGCAGCTTGAAAAGAAAATAACTCTTAAAATTAAAGAAAACATTTCTTACTCTGATGCCAGGCGGAAAATTCTGGCGCAAACACCCACTCCTGGTTTGAGCTATTCATATGCTTTGCAAAAATCCTTCTGTGTCAATTGTTTGTATCCAAATTGTACAAAATCAACCAAGAGCACAAAAATAACTAAAAAATCATCCGACTCCGATACAGAACAATCACTAAACAGCACATCTGATACTGGCATGCCAGCTAAACCTAAATCAAAAATTAAAGTTAAAAAATCCTTTAAGCTGAAACTTTCAAAGCGTGGTCAAACGCAGAAAGATCTATCCGCAAAACTACAAAAATCTTCTTTGAAAAATTCAGTAGCTTTTGGACTTGCGAATCGGGGCATAGCCCACAAGGATTTAACATCCGTTTTTGGTGGTAAATCAAATTCCCCCGATCTGAAACTGCATCCTTCTGAGGATGAAAATGAATTTGATATGAGTTGCGATGTGTCTGCAACTCCTGTCGTTGCTTCCAATAACTCTTTTCCAAAACCTCTCTCTTAATGGGTACCTTCCTTTCTTGGAACTGTCGCGGCATTCGGTCCAAACTTCAGGACGTTAAAAGCATTATCAACACATTTCATCCTGTTTGTTTTGGTTTTCAAGAAACTTTCATGACACCCAATGTTCCTTTAAAATTACGTGGCTACAACTGTGTACGTAATGATGCAGACACTGGTGGGCGCAGTTCTGGTGGTGTCTGTATCTTCACATCAAATCTTTACCCAAGCACACCTATTATTTTGCATACACCTCTACAGGCTGTAGCTGTTCAAGTTCATATTCGAACACTGATTACAGTCTGTAGTATTTACTTGCCACCTCACAATACCATTCAACAACAGGATCTAGACAACCTAGTGGACCAGTTTCCTTCTCCTTTCATTTTACTTGGGGACTTAAACGCACATAGCACGTTGTGGGGTTCTGATAGCACAAACTCTCGTGGGCGGCAGATTGAGCAGTTCATTTCAAACAACTCTCTCTGTCTGCTCAATAACGATGAAAAAACATACTTCCATGAACCCACCCGTAGCTTTCATAACCTTGACCTGGCAATATGTTCACCAGAAATTCTGCCATTATTGACCTTTACTGTTAGTGATAACCTTTACAATAGCGATCATTTTCCTATTATTGTCTCCCATGCTGATAGAGGTGGAGGGACTTATTGTCCTCAACGTTTCGTATTCCAGCGGGCAGACTGGATCCATTTCTCTCAACTTGCTAACATTACTGAAAGTATGATCAATGTTCCAGACATCATAGAAGCAGTTCAAAAAGTCACCGAATGTTTAATACATGCCGCTAATTGTACCATTCCTAAAAGTTCATCACACTGTAGAAAATTCCGTAAATTGTGGTGGAACGATGCTTGCTGCGATAGTTATAGGAATCAAAAAAGGCTTTGGAACAAATTTAGAAGGTACCCAACCACAGAAAACTTAGTCGCTTTTAAGAGAGCTAAAGCCCTTGCACGTCGCATTCGTCGCTGTAGTCAGAGGGAATCATGGGTAGAATATATTTCTTTGATCACATCTCGTACTTCAAGTAAGCAATTGTGGAGAAAAGTCAAGGCAGCTAACGGAATTTATCAAGAATTTTCTTTTCCTATACTGAAAACCAGAAATAGAACATATTCCTCTCCATTAGATATCACCAACATTCTTGGACAAACATTCGCACAAATATCCACTGTCGAATCATATAGTTCTAAATTCATAGCGAAAAAAAAATCTTGAAGAACAGCTCTCTTTGAATTTTCAAACTGAACGCTCACATTCATATAATTGTGGGTTCAAAATGTTTGAATTGAAGAGAGCTCTATCCCAAGCTCATGATACAAGTCCTGGTCCAGACGGAATCACTTATAATATGCTTCGTCACTTGAATATATCTTCTCTCACAAATCTCTTATATTTGTTTAATAGAGTATGGAGTGAGCAAAATTTCCCACACCAGTGGCAAGAAGCTTTTGTAATTCCCTTTCTGAAACAGGACAAAGATTCTGCTAACCCTTTGCACTACAGACCGATTGCGCTAACTAGTGTCCTTTGCAAGACGGTTGAACGTATGGTCAACACCCGACTAGTTTATGAATTGGAGAAACGAGGTTGCATTCCTTTAATGCAAAGTGGGTTTCGGAAAGGCCTATCCACTATTGATAATATAGTACAACTCGAGACCATATTCGCAATGCTTTCGTGAGACGAAACCATCTTGTCTCAATCTTCTTTGACATAGAGAAGGCGTATGATCGTACTTGGCGTTATGGAATTCTTCGAAAACTTTTTAACTTGGGTTTTAAAGGTCACCTGCCAATCTTTATAAAAAACTTCTTATTATCTCGTATTTTTCGGGTACGCACGGGAAAATTTTATTCTGATCGTTTTATTCAGGCTGAGGGCGTTCCACAAGGGAGCGTTCTCAGTGTCACACTTTTTATCATGCATTTTAGTGACATATTAAATCAAATACCAGCAACTGTCCAAGGAAATCTATATGTGGATGATCTTCAGATTTCTTGCCAGGGCTGTAATATGAACTTGATCGAACGGCAACTACAAAATACAGTTAAGAAATTGGTCGCTTGGTGTGATGAAAATGGCCACACTCTTTCTGCTGAAAGGAGTAAATGTGTACATTTCTGCAGAAAGCGAGGCATTCATCCTGACCCCTCAATCCGTATACGCAATGATTTCATTCCTGTCGTTAAAGAAATACGGTTTCTGGGAATACTTTTCGACCGGAAACTCACCTTTCTTTCGCACATTACACATCTTCGGAAGAAGTGCGAGAAATCACTGAACATCCTTAAAGTACTTTCTCGTACATCTTGGGGTGCCGATCGCACGTCCTTACTCCGTCTATATCAAGCCTTAATTTTATCTAAGATTGATTATGGGTGTTTTGTATATGGTACTGCCAACCGTACTGCACTTCGCCGTCTGGATACTGTGCATCATTCCGCCCTTAGAGTGTGTTCCGGGGCTTTCCGCACTTCGCCAACTGAAAGCCTTTACGTCATCTGTCACCAACTGCCCTTGTATTTGCGCCGAAGAAAACATGCATTGCAGTACTACATCCGAGCGCAGAGCCTCCAAAATCATCCAGTAACTCAAATGACTATTCTGGTTACCCTTAGAAGAGTTTACAATGCTCGACCATCTCACATTCTTCCATTTTGCGAGAGAATCAAAAGTCTACTTCATGATTCGGGACTCCAGTTTTCCAATGTCCAGTCAATAGATTTTCAAATATTCCCACCTTGGGAGATTCCTCAGTTTTTCTTTTTAAATTTTTCATCGACTTTTAATAAAGCTACAAATGCTCCAGTTGTTTACCAACAACTTTTTAATTTCCATCGGACACAGTATGCCTCCTATACCCCTATATTTACTGACGGTTCCAAGTCGGACCGACATGTTGGTTGCGGTGTTGTATTTGATGATGAAATACACAGTTTCTGTATTCATACATCATTTTCAGTTTTATCTTCAGAATTACTGGCGATTTTCTATGCTCTGGGAAAGATTTCCTTTTCAGTGCAACGTCAGTTTTGTATTTACACGGATAGTATGAGCTCTCTTGAAACTCTCCGTCATTTTAACTTTCATCCAGTTGCAATTAAGATCTTGGAACTATTGCAATCTCTCCGTCATAGAGGTTTTGATATTTTATTTTGTTGGATTCCTGGTCACGTTGGAATAGTTGGAAATGAGCAGGCTGATCATGCTGCTAAAATCGCTTCTACCCTTTGTCATTACGAGTTACCATACTGCGATATTCAGAACTTAATAACAAAACATATTTTTCTTCTGTGGCAAGAAACGTGGGATGAACATATATATAATAAACTGCATAATATTAAGCCCTCCATTTGTTTGTGGCCAGTGTTGCCCATGCGTGGTCCTGATGTCAAATTGACGCGCCTTCGCATGGGACATACTCGATTTACGCATCGACATCTTCTCGGAGAGAGACCACCGATTTGTCCTCGATGTCATATCGATTTTACTGTGAATCATATTTTAATTGAATGCCCTAATTTTAACGCTTATCGTATTCGATTTTTTAATTCAACATCATTGACTCTACATGATTTAGTTTGTGAGAAACATCACCCGAAAATTTTTAGCTTTTTAAGATCTATTTGCCTTTTTAATCAGATCTAGGACATTTTACCTTTGTTTCCAATGTTTAGTTTATCATCCAACTTGTATCTTCATTTTTTATCCGTTAATATATAGATTTCTACTCATTTTTAAACAATTCTATAACTGCTTTTTATATTTTCCTGCCTGAGGAAGTAATGGAAGTTCATGTTTTATGGAAATAACTTTATTTTTCCTACTTTCACTGTGCTTTTCTAATTTAATCTTTTGCTTGGCGCAGTATGGCCAAATATGGCTTTTGCGCCATAAAACACCACAAAACCAAAGCAAACTAAACACGAGAACAACAGCAACAATTAATTATTTAATAAAAAGTAACTAAAATAGAATTTTAATCTCAAGGAGACATCAGGGCCGTGATAGCCTGGTTGGTTGGGCGAGGGATTCGTATCCATTGGGCTGCGAGCAGACTCTCTATGTTGATGCGAGACCACCATCTGCTTCTTAAATTAGAAAGGTGAAAAAAAAGAAGCGAGTAAATAGCAACAAACAAAAATAATATTCCAACACCATGTATAGAAAGGAAAATGAAAAATTGCCTGGAAATTCGCTTTTTACTTTACCGCTTGATATTGTGATTCTATCATATTTATGCTACTTGTAATTATTTAATAATAGGTAACTAAAACTATAATTTTCTTTTTTGGTCTATGTAGGAATTGATTTAAAAAAAATTGTTTTTTATATTGCTTGTTTATATTCTTTTTTCTCTGAGTGCTGAGAAACATGAATACCGAACTTCTACATCTTGCGAATGACTTTGCTTTACAAATTTTGGTGATAAACTTTACAAAAACAAGGTCTGTAATGCTTGAAGTAAAGAATTTACTGAAAGGAATATCATGAATTGTGATGCTCAAAATAGTTAAATGAGTATTATAGTAAGACATATCTATAGTACATAAAGTTTTAATTAATCTGATTTATGTTTTTAAATGATTCTGGTAAGTCATATTTTTAAAAAAATCAAGTTCTTTCTTTTATATATATAATAAATAAACTGACAGTAGAAAGCGTAAAAAATTTGTACTTGAGGTGGATTTCGCTTAATGATTCCTCTATGAGCCTATACTACAGTCATAAGATTATAACTTCAATTCTTTTGTTCGGTTTTTGTACTTCCATAGCGATAATTAAGATTACTGAATTTGTGCATTTTGTTCTTGTTGATACATGACGTACATCTTTTTAAAAATATTTTCATTATATTAATATTTTTGGATTTTGTTGTTGAATTTTATCTTTATGTACTATATAAAAAATTATTCACAAATTATTTTATTTTATTTATTTATTTATTATTTTTATATTTATTATTTTTATTTATTTTATCTTTATCCTTATTGTGAAGATATAGAAATAAGGCAACAATAGGCACCGCACCGAAAATAATAAAAAATTATAACTATTTTATTTTATCAATATGGTTGTTATCTAATTACGTAAATTTTATGAAGTATAATGCATTTTCCTGTATTAAATCCAATATCCTACACAATTATGCAAATGATTTAAACTCATTGTTACTTCTTTTAGTAGTGATTAAAGAAGTATAGTATTTTTTTTCCTTCGGGTAAAATGGCTAGTCTCGAGAAAAACGTCAGTCCAAACTCATGGCGACACGGGTGGCATTTGATTCCGTATAGGGTGAAAGGAGCCTTAGGGCCACGCGGAGTTTCTTTTTGAAGTCTGATTCTTATCGTTATCGGTGCTCTTTCTTCTTATTTGAATTGTCTATTCAACAAACCATCCCAATTTGCAACTTACTGTTCTCCGATGTAACCCCTGTTCACTTCTATTGTAACCTCTCTTATAAAAGACCAGTCAAATTTTCTCTTGCGTTAAAAATGGATAGCGACTCTGAAACAGAACTTTTAATCGAAACGGAAAGCTCGGATGAAGATTTTACCTCTTCCGAAAGTGAACCCGATGATGATTCTCTAGATAGTGCCAGAGATTGGTGTCGAGTTGATCCTACTTTTCCTCAGCCGTGTCCTCCTAAATTTCCATTTACTGGAAATCCAGGAATAAAAGCTTCTATCGGCGATTCTAATGATCCCTTAGATTATTTCAGCCTTTTTTTTTTGATGAAGAACTTTTCTCTTATATAGTCACAGAAACGAACAGATATGCTGAATCGTATTTAGCGAATGTGGAACTTACACCTTCTTCTAGAGTTCTGAAATGGAATGAGACAAATATTCCAGAGATGAAGAGATTTATCTCCTCTTTGTTGTTGCAAGGAATAGTTCAAAAGACAGTGGAGAAGTGGTTTTGGTCGAAAAAACCAATTTTATCAACGCCATTTTTTGGAAAAATTATGAGCGAGATAAAATATGGACTCTTAATGAAATTCCTACATTTTGAGAACAATGATGCTTTTGACGAAAAACTTCATCCGAACCCAAAACTACGTAAATTGCGGAACTACACGATATGATTATAAAACGATTCAAATTTGTTTATGTACCTAAATCGGATATATCTGTGGACGAATCTTTAATAGCTTATAAAGGTCGTTTGAGTTGGAAGCAGTTTATACTAAATAAACGCGCTCGTTTCGGAATAAAATTATTTCAGTTGTGCGAATCCGAAAGCGGTTATATTTGGAGCTCCTTCATATATACAGGAAAAGGCACTATCTTCCATGGTGACTACAATGATTATGGTCTTTCCACAAAAAGTGTGATGACTCTTCTTCGCGAGTTAAAAGGTAAAGGATACTGTTTATCAACAGATAATTACTATACCTCGCCAGAATTGGCAGAACTGTTGATACAAAGCAAAACAGATATTTGTGGAACTCTAAGATCCAACCGAAAAGGTTTACCCACAGCTTTCAAAAACTTATCTGTAAAGAAAGGAGAAGTTGTTGGTTTTAAAAAAGGTAAAATGTGTGTACTGAAATGGAAGGACAAAAAACCCCTTCTCATGCTAAGTACTTTCCATAATACTGAAATGACGGAAGTAAAATCTATGAAGGGAAATCCCGACATGAAGATAAAACCTAAGGCCGTGATATATTGCAATTATTCAATGGGTGGTGTGTATAGATCAGATCAATGTCTATCCTACTACCCTGTTGTCAGAAGTCAACAGAAAAAATACTACAAGAAGATTTTCCGTCATTTATTAAATCAAATCGTATGGAACAGCGGGACATTAAATCATGTTGGTTTTCGAATGAAATTAATCGAACGATTAATCGAAGATGGGGGTACTGATCCTGATATTCAAAATTTTGTCACCCCTAAAGGATCTGAAAATGTAGCCCGTTTTGTTGGGCGACATTTTCCTTCATATGTGCAAAAAGATAGTTTTATAAAAAGAAAATCAGTGCGAAAATGTGTAGTATGCTGCCTTCAAAAAAACGACAATGGAAAGCGCATTCGCAGAGAGACACGATTTGAATACAAAGACTGCGATGTTGGTTTTTGTGCAGCCCCATGTTTTGAAAGGTATCATACTGTGTCTCTGCTATAAATAGTGTACCACCTTTGACAACAGCTTGATATTGCAAGAAGCATGCAAATATAAGATTTTTGAAATTTGTAATTATATGTTTTTCTTTATATTTTCCTTTTATAATATGTTTAATGGGCTACATTTCCTATAGTAATCCAGAAAAAAAATTTCATGCTGTTAAAGATAGGCTCTAAAATTGTTATTACTGCTTACGTTGCTACTTCCAAATTAAAAGTTGAATTAAGTTGTTTTTTCCCACATCAAAATGTTTAACATCTACAATATTCATTAGTTGATGTTTGCAAGAACAAGATTCATTCTTATTAGTATATTGTGTGTTGTTTCAGGAACTATTAGTGTAATATAACAGCAATGTGACCACAATTAATGCATCCTTTTATAAGATAAATTTTTATAATTATTCAGATTTAAATTTTTATAGTGATTATTTAGATATAATTTTTTAAAATGATTATTTAGATTTAATTATTTATAATGGTTATTTAGATTTAATTTTTTACACTGATTATTTAGATTTAATTTTTTACATTGATTGTTTAGATTTAATTTTTTACAATGATTATTTAGATTTAATTTTTTGTAATGATTATTTAGAGTAAATTTTTTGTAATGATTATTTAGAGTAGATTTTAGTAATTATTTACGTATCTGGAAATATTATGTTATTATGTAATGTCAATCTTTGTGATTTTTAAAAGAATTTATGAGATTGTTAAACATTATAAATTATTTGATTGTACCAGCTCATGGTTAACATTTAAAGTTGTTTCCTTAATAAATAATGTACAAAAATTGGTTTTCATTCACTTCCTTAGTATGCATAGAATGTTTTTTTTTAGTTTCAGATCATAATTTAAAAATTAAACTCTTTATTATTTAATACTCATATAAAATTACTTTTCTGATGCCATGGGAAATAAGGTTATGTGGATTTATCTGTAAATAGAAATAGTTTACTTCTTAATTTCCATAAAAAAGAAGTCACTATAAATTTAACTTTTATCATATACGAATTAACAGCATTGAAAATTGTCTTTCATCAAGATTGAAAGAAAAAAAAGATCAAATGCATGCATTTTACTCAACAAAATTCTGCATACATCACTGTATAATTTATTCATCGATATTACTAAGTACTAAATTTTCTCTTAAGCCGAAACAAAAAAAATTAAGTAACAATAACAGAGTTTCAGTATTTTCTAAAATTAATTAGTTACATGAAATATCAGTTATTTTTTTAGGATGACATGAATTTAAAACTAATTTAAATTTGTGTGGAGTGAAATATCTCTACATAAAGTTTCCAATAATGATCAATTCTAATTCCTTAAAAGAGACCTAATTTGTTTTAGCTGTTATGAATATAAAATTTTATTATATATCTCAATTCGACTTCTTTAATTTAATTTCAATAAAGAAAAAAAATCAACTTGATATGCTTTGACAGATACAAAAGAGAAAAAAACCCATAAATTAATGAATTAGCTTACAAATTTGAATCTCGTTGTTTAATAAAGGCTTCTTTTAATTAGCTTTTAATTTGATAAGTTTGGGGAATTAAGTCAATAGATGTAATAGTTTAAATGCTATTATTAACTTTCGTCAAAAAGTATGATTACAATTTAAAATGAACTTTTGATAAAACTGTGACGTGATGTTTTAAAATTGAGCATATTATGTAAGTATAAAATTTCTAGAATCTGAATTCTTTTTTCCCAAAGGAAATACTCCCAAAAAGTAATTGTTTAATTGTAATAAAAGATAACTTCATACTTACTTAACTAAAGTATATTAATAAGTAATTTCTTCTAATATTGAGTTCGTTTATTTACTAAATGTCAGCTTTAGATTTATTTTGAATTTCTCTGAACAAGATGTCATAAATCCCCATAACACTTATGACATAAATCTTCATAAAACAGATGTCAACACAAATACCATAATATTGATTTATTGAAGAAAAAGAACAGAAGATGAAAAATATTATATAATTTCCCAGGTAAGTTAACTATCATAAGATATTTTAGAATACGGTTTATTGTGGTTCTATAAAAAATAATAAGGGTTTGTCGTGCGCGAAAGTTTCTTTAAGGAATTATATATATATATATATATTTGTGCATTTCGAAACCAATTCAAGACTAATTAATGTCAATGATTTTGGATACAACAGGGCATATTTCTTTCATAATTGAAAGTAATGGCTTACACCAGTTATTACTTCTAAATAAGGAATCGATTGCTTTTTAAGCCAGTTTTCGAGAGTTTTCAAACTATGATGGCAAATACTTCTAAAATTTATACATCGCAACTTCACTGAAATATTATTATCACTATATCGTCATTAAATCCATTTATTTATATAGTTTGATATTTTTACTATGTCTAAGGAGATAATCGGCAAAAGTAAAGACATCTTTTCGTATAAGCAATTAAAATTTCAAATACAGTTCTAAAACATTAAAATTTCTTAATTCTTTTGTGAAATTGTTGGAGTTTCTACCAAAACAAAATGTTTATTCCTTTATTTCCTTCGACCTGAATAATTATAAAAAAAACTTTTCAATGATTGTTATCTCCACTATTAGCGATCATTAATAAAAAAAGAAAATGGAATGTTGCAAAGTTACACAAGCGGACATATGTTTTACAAGCTTAATTTCATGTATTTAAAACATCAATTACTTTTCCACGGTCAATTTTATAAAAAAGTGGAAGTGCAACTGAAACTTTTGTGAATTACCTTGCTTGATAAAACTAGCAAATATAGCAATAAATAATTAATGTTTTCTTTTACAGAATGGACGAAAATTAGAAGATGAATTTATGTCCATTGTATTTTTTAGGAATATTAAACATTATAAACATATCGAAATTTATGAGGAATAAAATATTTCAGTATAATATTTTTAAAGAATCGTTTGTTTGCTTGCTCAAGCTGCCTTTGGATATTTTTGAAGGTAGCAGTATCGTTGAACGTGCACGCAAATTAATGGGGGGGGGATCGCAAAAAATACCGATAATTTTACTAAATTTCACAAACACTTTAAAATAACCAGAATATTCTGTAATTTCAAAAATAAATTTTTAATACGGTCGCCAATTAATTTCCATTTACCATGGTATATTTAACGACGTTTGAGCTTTATAATTTCATTATGTTAGGCATTTAAGAGCGAAAAGCCACAATTTTTCAATAAAAAATTATTATTAAAAACAATATTGAATTTTGATAAAATTGCTACGAGATATTTTAGGACCCGGATCATCAATACATAAGTAGCCAATTATGTTTCTAGAATTATATATATTTTCATATATTCAATCAATTTGCTGATTTGTATCTCTTATTATAATAGAAGATGATGCCCTTTCTTCTAAAAAATAATATGTTAGTTATATATTGTTATTTATACGTATATGATTGACAGAACTATCCGTGATTAGCTTTAATTCTAGACAGATGTTACTATATTGCAACTGTTGATTGCTCGGCACAAAAATATTAAAATGATTTATTTGAAAAAATAATAAAGGAATATGAATGAAATTTTAATCCTTCATTAATTGCTTATTTTGAATATATATATATATATATATATATATATATATATATATATAATGACCGAATGTATGACGAAAGTTTCTGTGCTTTATATATCTAGTAAAAATTAAGCGAAAACCTCTGTTTATATTTACACAGAGTAACAGTTTAGAAAACGATTTTATCAACAATCGGTGTTAAAAAGCAACCCACACACTATTCCTAAAAACCATCTGACTTTTGTAGCCATACAAAATAAACGAAAGCAATAAAATTTGGCATGAATGGGCGGTAATTTGCTGATACCCTAGGCTATTTGACCTCCCATGAAGAACGGAAAGAAAGAAATCCTTGAACGCTTGCTGTACATCCCTTTTTCAAAACCGACACGCTTTCGAGACAGAAAACTTGCCCCGCTTCCTTCGCTTTACAGAAGTTTCACGCGTAGAATGAAAACGCTTAGAGGGTTAAATTACGAGAATAATAATACGGTACTGTTTTCATCATAAATCTAAAAAGACTAAAATGAAGATCCATAGTTTTTAATTTTAGTTTAATATCGTTGTTTCGAATACTATACGGAAGAAATATTATCATTATCACATGTAAATGAAACATGCTTTTTTAAATAAAAATACAAACAATTTTATTTCCCAAATTCCTTCACCAGAATTACAGTTAGTATTTCCTGTTATTAATGTGCTTTAATTTTATGAATTTAAACCCATATGTATTTATACGAAATATTGTAAATGATTACTTAGGTTGTACGTTCAGCAAGTAAATAAATTTCTTAATAATTAAGGATACTTGCTGTCACAGTGTTAGTACACAGTGCCTCTTCCGTTTTCGATCAACATAGAATCATTCAGTCCAGCCGTTACAAATTTTTTTATATTTTGAATGGTCCATGGAAAAATAATATAATAAGTAATCTAGAATGGATATGAAAGAAGGTACAGTAAATGCCAAACAATATACTTGATGCTACGAATTAATTGGGAGCACACAAGTGTTTTGTCCTTGATTCTTAACTTGAAGTTTCATTCCAACAATTATAATGAAATTACCAAATGAAAAGGCAATATTGATTTTCCCTTGAAACGATAAATTTACGAGGGCATTTTGAAAAATAAAGATACCACTTACGCCAGAGAAAAAGAAAAGTTTTGGCGAGCAAATGGGCAACACAGATGTTAACGTTGAACTGTTAGCTTTCTCCTCGCGGTTGATTTCAACGTTGATTCTGATTGGAGTAGGTCGTGTTTAAAATGGCTGCGCAGATTCAGAATTCCGCCAAATGCGAAGTGCGCTCCGTCATACGTTTTCTTCATGCAAAAGGTTAGCGACCAGCGGATATTCCCAAAGAAATGGCTGCTGTTTGTGGGAACACTATGAATCGACAAAATGTAACGAAATGGTGTCGTCATTTCTCTGAAGGTAAGACCGATGTTCATGACGAGCAAAGAACAGGTCGGTCGTCTGCGATCTGTGATGCCCTTTTTCATAGAACGGCGGCAGCAATTCTTGTATCAAATTAAGTATCAAAATTAATTATATAAGAATAAACGTATCAAATTAAGAACTGCATCAGATCATACTGGAAGTGTCAATTACAACTATTTATGAATTTGTGACTGTCAGGTTAGGGTACAGGATATTGTGTGAGCTTTGGATTCCAAAAACGTTAACGGAAGAGCACAAAAAGAAAAAGATGGGCTTTGCCCTCTACTTCCTCATGCGCTATGCTGAAGCAGGTGATGAGTTCCTTGATCAAATTGTGAAAGGTGACGAGACGTAGGTTTATCACCATACACCTGAATCCAAGCAACAATCAATGCAATGGTGCTATTAGGATTCACCAAAAGCCAAGAAATGCAAAACTTCAATTTCGGTGAAAAAAATCATGGCTTCTGTTTTTTTGGACAGCCAAGGCTTTCTTCTGGTACAATTTATACCTTCCGGAACGACAATTAATGCTGCTGCATATTACCAGACTTTAAAAAGTCTTGGAAGGGCAATTCAAAATAAACACAGGGGTATGCGGAAAAATGGAGTCCGCTTGCTTCATGACAACGCTCACACAGAGCTCATAACCAAAGCACTACTCAAACAATTTAAATGGGACGTTTTGGACCAACCGCCATACTGCCCGGACCTTGTACCTGGCGACTTCCATTTATTCCGCTACCTGAAGTCACATCTTGGTTTAAAATCATTCCACGACGATGATGATATCAAATATGAAGTTGAAATGGGGTTCCGACAACAGTTGGCAACCTTCTGTGACTGTGAGATACAAAAGCTCGTGCCCCGAGATAACGAATGTTTGGCTAAAGGGGGTGATTACGTCGAAAAATAATAAATAATCCACTTAATAAGATGTAATTGACGTTTTCCAAATAAATGTTTTTTTTAAAGGAATGCGAGTCATTGTATCTTTATTTTTCGAAACAGCCTCGTATATCTGAATGGTGAGAATCACAGCTTGAAATAAAAAGCGTATTATTGAGCAAATAATTCTTGATAAGCAGCAAGAGATTAAGTTCATTACAAATTTATTTATTTCTGAAATATCCCAATAAAATTTCAGGATGTGTGAGGCAAGAAAACCTTTTCATAGAATTTCATAGAGAGAACGTCATGTGCTCTTGCTATAGTTGCAGATTTATATTTATATTGGATAACACAGTCCTCACTAATTCCGAAAACAAATAAAAAAATTGGTTGGAATTTATGACAATCCTTCAGATATCCAAGATACATAGCCCAATCCGTGTAAAAGGCGTAGACTTTGATCGCACGTTAACTGCGGAACAGCTTGATTAAACAAGCACAAGAGGAGAAGAGACCAAAAGGTTTGAAAATGTGAGTAGCAAGTTTTGAATTTCTGAATGTTCCTGCTTGTTGCGAAAACTATCCAAGCTTAAGCAGAATTAATTCCCTCATTTCGTATGCAACCACAGCGAACTTGTTGAAATGTTCTTTCATTCAGACCTTTGGGAAGGAGACTGTT